>JAVTVY010029451.1:0-121479 GCA_036873755.1 Hanleya hanleyi | reverse complement strand
GAACTATGGATCAGTGGGATAGACGTGATGAAGATTGGTCTCCACGATCTCCGCCGGAAAATATCGGTTATTCCACAGGTATGATAACTCACTATCAGATAAATGGGTGCACATGTGTTGCATCCGGTAGAGTTTTGGAATGGTGGTATGTGTGGTCGGTAGTGAAACGGGGTTTCTTTTGGCAACGTCCTGATCTATAATTAGTCCCATCCTGCAACTTCAGAAAAAGACTGGGTAGAAAAACGGAAGGAGCAGGTACACGGAGGAGAAACAACTATCCCTACTTCCGGGATTTTGACGAAATTTGCCATGCTTGCGGGTAGAGCAACTTTATCTTCCGGGTAAAATGGCCGGTTCTAGCAGACGGAGGTCAATCTTCCGACAATTCAGACGAACCGTCTAAGTAAGTAGTAGATATACAGCTACCAGTTGGTGACAGAGATTCTTATGAACCTATAGAGGCTTAGAACGAGCTGTATTGTTGTCTGGATGTTTCTGTATAATCTTCACAAAATAGGCAGTCAATTGTGCAAACAAACATTTGTCAAATGCACGCGAGATAATTGCACGCCAGGTTGTCTTCAATCTTCGGTTATGTGACGGATCGTCCACTGTATAGCAGGGTAGACCCATTGGTGCTTGAATTATATGCTACCGAACGTTTTTCCGACGTACATTTCATTATTCCGCACTTTTGGTGATTAATATTCAGTGTTCCGGGTGCACTTACTCATGCTTCCGGGTAGTACATTTGAAATATAATATACAAGGGAGTGCACTTTCTACCTAGAAAGTTAAAAGATTATACAAACGTGAACCCTCCCGGGCCTGGGGGCATTATGCCTTCCCCTACCAAACTTAGTACTCGATCTCCGGAAAGACGAAAAACTGAGAGCTGAAACTTCGTGACTTTGCTTATCATACTGGGGTCTTTTGATGCCTATTTGCATAATCAACTGAGCAGAGAATAATGAGCAAATCCGAAATTGCGGCCATGTGGGGAACCAGAAAAGTGATATTTTCGTCATATTTCCACAAAATTCTTGCT
The DNA here is from genome assembly GCA_036873755.1 of Hanleya hanleyi. Taxonomy (NCBI): domain Eukaryota; kingdom Metazoa; phylum Mollusca; class Polyplacophora; order Lepidopleurida; family Hanleyidae; genus Hanleya; species Hanleya hanleyi. The sequence goes on along the minus strand of JAVTVY010029451.1, from coordinate 120,431 downwards.
TTTCTGCATGGAAAAGTGAACAAAACTATTTTATTTCATATAAGATTATTATTTACTAATTTATCAGGCCGTTTGTACGAGGAAATCAAAAGAATCCGACCTGAGAATGGACCAAAAATGTCTTCTTTTTTTTGATAATGACGTCACCGTGGCAACACAAGTGAGATGGTGTTAGAAATTTGGATTTCTTTCACATTTCTTCTGAGGTTATGAGCAATATCACTGGATATTCATTCATGGGAAATAACAGTCGTCATTTCACCTAGTACCGTGAACCATTTAGAACAAACCTGAAGTTTTCACTATGAGCTTGAAGGTATTTTTCCAGGGTGTGATGAGAAGAGTAGATCTTCAAACAAATTTTGCACTGGACTGGTCCACTATGACTACGCTGAACATGTCGATGGAACTCAAAATTTTCGGAGAACATCTTCTCGCACTTGCAGATGTCTCTTGAGGTTGAAATTTCGAGCAAACACTCTTTGACAATAAAGAGCAGGTAAATTCATAAGAGGCTCTTCCTATCGGCGGGATGTTGGTTGGCTGTTTCGGTGTGCTTGTCACTTGAGGGTTTTCAGTCACCGATAGTTGTAACGGCTCAACGCTATCGTTCAGAGAATGTACATCTGACATACAGGATTCCGAACCTAACATGTCTAGCCATCTGCAAACAGATGAACGGATAACTGCTGTGAATAATAATTATACTGAAATGAGAGCTTCGCAAATAGGTCAATATTATGGGGAACCATTTAGCATAAAATGAAAAGGCAAGCCTTATTGCACAATAGGCTAAATTATTATACCTCATGTAAGTTCCACGAATATTCATTAGATGAAAGCCTATCACGTGTTCTTCTGTAAATCGTGATGTCCCATGATATTGATAGTCTGTCTTGCTGTACTAAGAAACAATGCAATTTTTCACGGCATAGCGTTGTACATGATAAATACTCCTCTCTTGCGACGCAGCTGCATCCCATTGCGCGCGCGCACATTTCTCAGGTTGGAAAGGGGCAAGTTTTCTATCACGGCTTTGGCGAAGGAAAATGATGATGCCGGAGTTGACGCTTGCATATGTGAGTGAAATAAACTTGATACCCGGTGAAAATGTACGTAACCACAGCCAGAAGTTCGGTCATTCTTTCAGTGTTATAACGCGAAAGACTGTATCGTAGTAAGTACGGCGTCAGTCGGGTCAGTGCTCAAAACTGACTCACCGGTACCGGTACTCCGAAACACAGGCTATAGGCTTACCGATGCAATTTCTCGCAATCGAGAAAGGTGATGTGCAACGAGCGCTGTGCATCTGATGGAAAATTCTCGCATGACAGGCTGGTCACATGAATGCAGTAAATGAAGGCGTATGTTAAGCCTGCTGAGTCTGAAGAAAACCCAAAGGGGTGGGGAGAGGGGGAGCGGCGGTGTGCTTGGAAATGGTGAAAATGTATATCGATTACCCGGAAGCATGAGCAAGTGCACCCGGAAGACTGGATAATATCACCAAAAGTGCGGAATAATGAAATGTACGTCGAAAAAACTTTCGGTAGCATATAATTCAAGCACCAATGGGACTACCCTGCTGGTACGGTGGGCGACCCGTCATATAACCGAAGATTGAAGACCACTGGCGTGCAATTAACTCGCGTGGATTTGGCAAATGTTCGCTTGCACAATTGACTGCCTATTTTGTGAAGATTATACAGAAACATCCAGCCACCAATACAGCTCGTTCTAAGCCTCTAAAGGTTCATAAGAATCTCTATCACCAACTGGTAGTTATATCTCTGCTACTTACTTGGACAGTTCGTCTGAATTGTCGGAAGATTGACCTCCGTCTGTTCCCAGGGCGTTAGAATCGGCCATTTTACCCGGAAGATAAAGTTACTCTACCCGCAAGCATGGCAAATTTTGGCAAAATCCCGGAAGTAGGGATAGTTGTTTCTCCTCCGTGAGGTAGAATTCACTGTTCAAGAACACTTTTGATATTTGATTATGAATCTAATGTTGCCAGACTTTTTGTGTCCACCTTTATCCAATATTGTTATGACTCGTTGGATTACAGTCTTACTGGTCAATGATATTACAGGACCCTGTGTTATTTGCTGGGAGTTTAAGGCGGAACCTGGACTTATTTACAGAACATACAGATTTGGAACTTTGGCAAGCTTTAAAGCAGGTACATAGCAATGCATCAAGTCTATGAGATATGTTTAGCAATAATAGGCAACACAATATCAGTTAGAGTATCTACAGGCACCGGTTACTGAATTAAGTTATTGTATGATTGATGCAACGACTGTAAAAAAATTCAATATTTCCATTATTCATTACCTGGAGTAAAGAAAATATCTTCAAAATTACCATCATAGTTACAGTAAAGTTTGGAAAACAAACCCTTCGAAACACTGAGCTGAAGTAGCCTATACAGTTGTACTAGCAGAAATACCGCCCATTGAATAATCACTACCGGTAATCCCATGAAATTAGATAAACACCTCAAATACGCTTCGATGTTCGGAGTTGATTTTGGACATGAAATAGTTAATGGCATACAGGTAATTCAATGACGAGTAAGACCATCATAACTATATATCCCATTGAATATATGATGCCATCAAATTGGAGCGATATGGATTAGATGGGAAGAACTGACGACGTCTGGCGACTAAAAAGCAACCATATGACTCTACAGGAAAGCTTCACTCGGCACCCCACATTCAGACCCGAGAATACGGTGGATTGGTATCTCGGCCGCGCTTTTATTGTAGATGTTCATGTGGAGACTGAAGTATCCACACGGCCCCTAACACCGGCTTAAGCGAAATTGGATACGCTTGCTCGGAAGCTGTGATAACAGAGTAGCTCAAACAAATAACTCATCTGATCTTAATGGATACTTAGTATCCATCAAACAGTGAAGAGGTTTGAATTGGGTCTCATAGATACTCAAAATATTGATGTTAATGACCATTTGTTGGAGTGTATGAAAGTAGTGAAATGTGATGTAGTACAACCATACGATGCCTTCATATTAAACCACAAAATATCATGTTAACAGGTACAGCTTAGAGAGGTAGTGCAGTCTTTACCTGGAAACCTGTATACGGAGATGTCGGAAGGAGGAACGAACTTCAGTGTTGGACAAAGACAGCTGTTATGTTTGGCCAGGACGATCCTGAGACGAAACAAAATACTGGTCCTGGACGAAGCGACCGCCAATGTCGATCAAAGGTTATATTTTGTTAGCCGTACAATCTTTGGAGGGAATTGCCAGAGTTTATTTTTTTTCTTTGCTTCTTCATTTTCCTCTTGACATTTTCACAGGCATAGCAGACAAATCGTATAGAACATTGATACACTGCATACACTGTATACAGTACCCGGAAGTCTTCCGATTATTCTGGACTTGCAGATCACTATCGTACACAACGATGTAATTTAAATCATCTTCCGCGAAATTTTTTATCAATATAATTCACGAAAAATGAAACTACTCGGCTTAACGTCAGGATCGTCGATGGTAGAGCGGTAGGCTTGTTTCCTCGAATCATTAGATCGATCTAATCAATCTAAAATATGGAATTATTTCACTTAACCGGATTTTCGCTATCACGTGCAATCTACGGAGATATCAATTCTGGCCAAGCAACCAGAGTCATAGTAAATTCGACGTATTGTAGATAGGCTATGTTTAGTGGCATCGAATGAGATCAAACCACTATAGTGTGGAATATTAAACATTTATAAATAATGTTGGTATTTATTATCAAATCAAACCTGCTATTGTATTTCCCTTAATCCTCTATTGAGATCCTGCTGTAGACTAAAAAGTTCTCACCCTCTGGAGCTTCAGCCAATAGGTTACACTGCGCCTGCGCCCGAACGCACTTCCCAAAATCCTTTTTCTTCTATAAGCCTATAAGCGTGATGCGTGCAAGGCCGAGAAGAGTGCGGGGAGGCTGGGTCGGGCAGTCAAGACAATAGCAGGTTTGATTTGATAATAAATACCAACATTATTTATGAATATTTAATATTTATTTCTCAAATCTACACCTATTGTATTGCCCACTATCAACAGTAGGAGGTGGTTCTCGGCTTTGTTGAAGTGTGGCTGTAACCGCTGAGATGATCAGAGATGCATGGTACCATAAATTGAACCCGTTAGTAAACCCTGGGCGTAAAGCTAAGGCTAAGGGGCAATTTCTAGTAAGACGGTAAGAAGGGTATAAGGACCGAGGCTTCTGCACCCGTCTACTAGTGGAACCAACTGACCATGGTTGTGGTGCGTTAATTGAACCCGTCAGTAACCCTGGGCGTAAAGCACTGTAGGGGCTAAGGGACAATTATTAGTGAAACGGTAAGAAGGGTATAAGGACCAAGACTTGTGCATCCGAATACTAGAGTACCAACGATACGCTCCAATCGCCAATTTCTTAACCTATGAAATTTTCTTGAATGTCCGACACTAGATTTACCTAGAAATAAACACATTTATACTCACTGTACTTACTAGTGTCGGGGTCTTGATAGCTGGCTGGTATTGGCGATTACCGATATGCCGTGACTCTAACCATCTTGCAGACTGGTGGTCGGCTTGAGATCGGTACTGCCCCCCCCCCACCCTTTTCTTTGAAGACTAGGCGACTACATGCTGGGCAGCAACGAGCGGCCCTAACATGGTCAGGCTGTCTCTTTGTACTGACAAGTCTCTCAGATAAAAATCTGTAAACGTGGAATTGGCACTCCAAGCACAGGATTGGACAATGTCATCCAGCGATACGTTCTTCCATAAAGGCCATGATGTTGCGATGGCTCGTATTTCATGAGAAGATGCAGAGGCTAGCAGTGGGGGGGCATCGAGGGATAGTTCGTATGTCCATTTAATGGTCTTGCTCAACCAAGAGGCCACCGTATTCTTGGTAATGTCTTGAGTAGCCCTTGGGAGAAGAGAGAGCAGTAGTAGTCGACGAGAACCTCTAATAGGATTGGTGCGGCTGAGGTAGTGACGTATTGCTCGTACTGGACACAGTAAGGTGTCGTTATCAAGTCCTTGAACAAAGTTTGATAATGCAGCACAAGGTCCTTGTCGTATATACGCATTCTTGGCGATGAACGCAGGAACAGGGCGGAAGGATATGCGTGACCAGTCTGCCGTCCAAGTCATCTTTTCAAGACATGAAACTCAGATAGTCTAGACGCCAGTGCGAAGGCCGCTACGAAGGCAGTCTTGTAGGAAACAGCTTTCATTGAGGCTGATTCTAGTGGTTCAAAGGGTGGGCGAAGGAATGCGCTGAGGACCACGCCAATGTCCCACTTAGGTAATAGTTGTCGGGAACGACGAGACTGTAATGCACAGGCATGCCGAAGAGCAGAGATATTGGAATCCAGGCTAATGTCAATGCCAGCAGATAACCGTGGAACCCGTGCCAAGGCTGATCGGTACCCTTCAATAGTTCTGCTTTTGTACTTCTTATCTCGGTGCAGGTGAAGAAGAAATTCCGCCAATATAGGAAGAGAGGCAGTGTCGGGAACGGAGCCTCGCTGTTGACACCATGAGACGAAATATTTCCACTTAGCCTGTTAGACGTGTGATGTGGAAGGTCGGTTAGATGAAACCATCGTCTCTGCAACCTCTGCTGAAAATCCTTGGTCTGTGAGGGTATTCTGGATAATCTGCAGACGTGAAGGTTGAGCTACTGAGGGTTGTGGTGGATTATCCCGCAGGGTTGACTTAACAGGTTGGTCCATACTGGTAGGCGACGTGGAGGGGCGGTGAGTAGAGTAGAGCCGGAAACCACGGTCGACGAGGCCACCAAGGAACGACGAGAAGGATGATGCAGTCGTGTTGAACAATCTTCTGAAGTACTTCCTGCAGTAAGGCATTGGGTGGGTAGGCGTACGCAAGGAAGTTGACCCAGCTGATCGATAGAGCATCGATGGCGTAGGCTCGAGGGTCCAGAACCGGACTGACGAATAGGGAAAGCTGTGCATTGTTCCTCGTCGCAAACAGGTCGATTAGAGGGTTCTCCCAGATGCTTGTGATGTGTTGGAAGACCTCAGGTTGCAGTTACCATTCCGTCTATAGTACAGTGTCGGGGCGAGACAGACGATCTGCTAATACATTGAGTCGGCCTGGAACATGACGAGCACGTATGTGGCAGTGATGTTGCATCGCCCAGTCGTAGAGGGTCCAAACCAAACGGAATGTTGAGTAGGATCCGGTGGTACCCATCTTGTTGATATGAGCAATGACAGTTGAATTGTCTGTTGCGATGAGAAAAAACGAATTCTTCAGTAGATGACTCCACTGCTGGACTGCACATATGACAGATTTCATTTCCAAGAGGTTGATATGAAGTTTGGCATCCGCTGTTGACCATCTGCCGGACATCTCTAGATCATCTATATGGGCTCCCCAACCTGTCTCGGACGCATCGGTGTAGAGATGGTATCGAGGAACTGGTGGTACAAACGGTACTCCCCGCATGACGTTCTAACGGGACTGCCACCAAACCAGCTGTGGGTGTAGTGACGTCAATACCGGAACTAGTGGTTTGAGGAGTGAAGTTTGAAGATAGTGCTGCAAGTGGTATTGCAGAGGGCGAACCTGGAGACGGCCATAGTGAGTGAGGTCTTGTGCGGATGTGAGTAGACCTACCAGTCTCTGCCAAGATTTGAGGGGCTGTGGGCTATGATTTGAGGTCAAAAAGACTCGAACCATCGACTGAATGTTGGTCCATCGGTCTTCCGGGGGTCGTGCCAACTGTTGAAGTGTGTCGAAGACTGCCCCGATGAATTGACGGCATTGTGCCGGTTCCAACTCTGACTTCTGAGGATGAGGGATGAAGACGAGATGTTGAAGGATGAGTAGAATGAATCGGATCTGAGCGTTGAGTAGAGACTTGTCGTGAGCCCAGATGAAAATGTCGTCTATGTAAACTTCTATGTGAATGCCCCGTAGATGCAGGAACGCTATGGCTGGTGCCGTGATGCGGGTGAAAAACCATGGTGCGATGTTGACTCCAAACGGGAGCACCTGCCATTCGAAGCGTCGACCGGCGACTCTGAATCGACGGTGTCGAGGATGAATGGGTATGTGCAGATAAGCGTCTTGTAGATCGATGGAGGCCAGCCAATCCCCGTGATGTAGACGGGCCCGGATCGATGTAATCGACGTCATCTTGAAATGCGGAGGTGGTGGCAGGTACAGCTTGTTGAGACATCTCAGGTCGATAATCATACGTACCTGATCGGAATTCTTTTTCGGAACCAGGAAAACGCGGCTGTAGAACCCGACTGTGTTCTCGGCCTGAGGTAACTCTCTGACTGCATCTTTTGTGATGAGTGTGGCGATGGATGAGAGAAGTGTCTGAACGTGTCCTGAAGGAACTGGTAGCAGTGATGGACGAAGACGGGATATGAGCACGGGATGGTCCTGGAAGGTGAAGCGAAATCCCTATCTTAATATCCTTAGAATCCATACATCGTCTGTAATGAGCTGCAGTTTTCCCAGAAATGCTGCAGACGGCCTCCGACGGTAGGATGAGTGAAATGACGGAAGGCGGGCAGACGAAAGGAATGAGTACTGTCACTTGTTGGAGGCACCTCTGCCTCTGCCCCTACCTTTGGAAGCTCCGCGTCGACGTCCACGGGTACTTGTAGGCTTGGCAAAGGGACGAAAATTATCCGAAGTATTCTCCCGTGAAGTAGTCTTCTGAGCTGAACCTCGATTCCTCTGGTTAGATGCGGTCGAGGTAGGAGCTGTGCGACGGGAAGCAGCGGCCAGAAGTCTAGATGTTCTCTCCTCCCGAATACCAGGCATGATGGATTGAATTGCGTTGTTGAACAAAAACTTGGAATTCAACGGCTGGTGGATCAAGATGTTTTGAGCAGAAACTGGAACTTCGGCTTTAGTATTACGTAAGATTGCCTTGCGCTGAGATTGAAGAAGGGCAGCATACGAAAAAGCGGAAGCCTCGATGACATGACAATTCGACTTGTTCAGTGTATAAAAACATCCCCGTAGGTAGGCTTGATGATCGGGAGATAGGAGAGCCCCACCCTTAGGCTGACGGATGGAAGGATCAAATACTAAACGAGATGCAGTGGACAGGAACCAATCAGTATACGACGTAATATGTTGAATGGAGATAAACATCTCTTGCAAACGTTCCACTTCCTTGGCTGTAAGGGGGGGGGGTGGTAGTTTTGGTAGTTTTTACGATTTGATCTAAGTCCAAATCCAACATAAGGGGTTTGACTGGAAGTACGCTGTCGTGCATTCTGTAGAAGGAAAACTTGGGTTTCTTCAACTTGTCCTGTTGGTTGGTTGTCGAGGTTAGCAATTGTGGGGGCCCATTCCGGAGATGGCGCACATGAAGTTGGCGCTTTTGGTACTATTGGTACGGCCGGAACGACGATAGACGCCATAGATACCGGTTCACGTCTAGTCCTAGACGTAGAAGAGGAAGTAGAAGGTTCCGGCATCTCAGGGACAAGAGCCATCAGGGCCGCCATCTTGTCCGTAAAGGGTAAATCTCCCGCATTCGGTATAGCTTTCTGTACGTGAGATGATGACGAAGATCGACGATCAGGAGATATATCGTGAATATCTCGTAGAGTAGCATTGTTGGCAGCCAATAATCGATCAAGTGGATGGCATGGTCAAGTAACGTTGTTCGCAGTTGAAGACCTATGCGTAGACGCATGATGACGTGATGACGTAGATCGGCGTCGTGAAGAAATGGAATGATGTGATGATGAAGACGAACGTCGAGAACCCCGATGTCGGCGTGAAGAGATGGATCGACGGCGTAATGGAGACGGAGAACGTCGTGAAACTCTATGTCGACGTGTCGATGATCGGGTGCTGACGATGTGGAGAACGAGATCGGTGCGTCAAAACCGGATCACGCTGTACTGGTGTGTGATGACGGCGTGGTTGGGTAGGTATGGTGCGCTGTGGTTCACGAGACCGGTGAAAACTCAAACGAGGTGGTGAACGGGAACGTTGATTCCTATAATCACGTAAAGGTGACCGTGATCTGTGATAATCTCGACGACGTCGACGTGACGGGGACCGAGATCGGCGTCGGGAAGAACGAGATCGGTGACGTGAATTACGGGAACGTCGAGATGTGGTACGGCCCCAACGTCGTGGGGAAACAGTACGAGTCCCGGTAGCTGTTTGTTCAGTTGCTATATTGGAAGGGGTCGCTGTGTCAACAATAATGGAAGACACATTAGGCATGGAAGAAAGGTTTCGTTGTTCTTGGATAACAAAAGGTAGGTCAGGTTCAGTGGTCAATGCCTTCCTCTTTCCCTTTGTCCTCTTTCCTTTGTTTCCGACTGCCTTTGTAGTCTGCAAGGCTGTGGGGACTGATTGAGTAATTGTTACTCCCGATAACATCTGGCCAGGTAGGTTTTCGACATGTATGGTGCCGCTGGGAGGAATTACAGGTGAAACAAGTGACGGGGTATCTGGCATGTCCTCGTTGATGTTTCTATCAACTTGGAGATTAATTTCGGCTTGTTGCTTGTCGATGGGTGCCAACTCCACGTCTACCGCGGCCTGCAATAAATAACTCCGTCTGGCCTGAGCATAATTGTACCAGGTTTGGTCGGACCAAGAAATACACTGAAGGCACGTATTTTTCCTATAACATAAATGCGTTTTACAGGAAAAACAAAGCGAATATGAGTCCAAATGTGACCAAGTTTGCCTGCAAGATGTGGAGCGCTTAATATTCCCGGTGGTTTTAGGCATTGTTTTACAATGTTGAAACTAAATCTAGACTGAATATTTCCTTGTCAAGATAGACAAAAAAAGAAAATTTTATTCTAGCAGAGCTCTCTTTCTAAACACGTCCACACGCTGTGGCTATAGGAAGAAAAAGGATTTGGGGAAGTGCGTCTGGGCGCAGGCGCAGTGTAACCTATTGGCTGAGGCTCCAGAGGGTGAGAACTTTTTAGTCTACAGCAGGATCTCAATAGAGGATTAAGGGCAATACAATAGCAGGTGTAGATTTGAAAAATAAATAGGCATTTTCATGGCATCAGATGTACATGTCATCGTGTCAGATTTACAGAAAATTTAGGAGGTTACAAATTCTGGCAAATAGAGAATGGGAATAGGGTAATGACGCTACTTGCTTTCATATGGTCGTATTTGTTCATTCACCTCATTCCGTGACACTCCTCACGTTGCCCAGTATTGATTCTTTGTGTCCGAGATTGAATATCGTAATGGATATGTCAGATATCGGAGAAGGAAGCCATGCATCACATATTTACCTGGTAAGATGTTCTAATTATTACACGATTATATATACCATGTTTCGAACCGACCATATCTAATAAAATTTATTTGAATTAAATATACAATACAAATTATCCCCCTTTAACAGAATTTATTAACGCTTTAGAACTATATCACATACGTCCAAGTGAGTGTGTGTCTTGATGAACCACATTGTTTTTACCCGACTAAGACTAATTCTCATTGAGTATGTGAAGGTCCATTCGAGAGGGAAAAACATCTTATTTCAAATACATACGTCTAGTCCGTCATTGAAGAATTTCTGCGTCCATAAATCCGAAAATCCAATCTCCCTAGTATAATCCGTGGCGTGTCCTACTACTCCTCCTCCTCCTCCTCCTCCACTTTACTCACTGCACAGCGACTCTTCCTCCTCCTCCACTTTACTCACTGCACAGCGGGTCGCATAGGTGTGGCGCGGGATAGGCTGGGGCGAGAGACCTGGGGTTTTCGCTATCTGAGATTCCATGGGCCAGGCTTTCACCCTACAGTAGAATGGGTCGACTGCGCATGCGCGATGAGTAGTAGTATAGAAAGGGCACGCGATCTCCCTATCCCTATGGTGTGGCGCGGGATAGAGTGGGCCGAAATCCGTGGCGTATGAGGGTCGGCTCATGTGGGTTTCACTTCTTAAGGGTCGGCTCATGTGGGTTTCACTTCTTAATCCGTGGCGTATGAGGGTCGGTTCAGATCCCCTGGGGTGGGGACATGCCCCTGAGGGCAGCGGGTGGGTTCAATGAAAGCTCGTTCATTTAATAACATTGGCACCGAATCGGAAGGATGAATCATAGTTTGCATAAAACTATATGGTAATTTTCTGTAAGCGAGAAGCGGTCAAGCTATGGGAGATGGTGGTGGCTGGTTCGAATCCCGTATGGGAATCCACCCTTTTTCAGCGCGATGGTTGTCTGTGAACGGTGGACATGGCGTCCATATTGCTATATTGAGATCCAAAAACAACGAAAATACTGTTATACGATCACTTTCTCAAAGACAAAAAATATCTTACTAAAATAATGTTGCAATATAATTACATGGATAACTTGCCAAAACAAGTTTTCTCTTACTTTCGTCAGGTGGTACCGTAGGACGGAACATGATCTTCAGGAAAGCCGCTTAAACAATCCATCGAACGTGTTCCTCCATCATATTTGCGGTTTCAGCTCTGCTGGGTTGCGCTCTGATGTCACTTTGATGCTTTCTTTAATCCTCTATAACATTTGGAATTCCTCTGTTTTCATTTGGAAAAGATTGACTGTTTTCCTATGTTGTATGGGAATATATATTCCATCATACTAGTTATAAGCAATCATCTTCGAAATCCTCAGTTGTGGTCATTTTGATGAGTCATTTGTATTTCAGAACTGACGAGATGATACAAACGGCAATCAGGGAAAACTTCAGAGATTGTACTGTTCTTACCATCGCTCACCGTCTTGATACAGTCATGGATTCCGACAGAATAATGGTAAATATATCCCTCCTACTTGGCAACCTTTACAGCGGGAGGGGAAGAGAATTAAGTTTTAACGTCGTGTTCAGCAATATTTCAGCTAAAAAGCGACGATGAAACACAATTCTAAGTATTCAAACTACATGTAATAACTTGGTAATCCAACACATTAAACATACACACATTAAAACTTATGCAACAAACCGATTTCTCTCAAATAGCCTAAGATACAGTCTTCTTTCACCCGACTAAAAGATCTTCTAAAGTAGTTGCTCGATAAATAGAATTTCTTACAATCTTAAAATCTATACAGTCGATAAGAATATGTTTCACTCTGAGATCTTCGTGGCATGGAATACACCTTGGGACTGCCGCTTGTTTTAGTAAATGCTCGTCGAGTTAATCGTTTATGGTCGATCCTACATCGCCTGATCATGGCTTGATCGAAACGTTTCTGGTTGGTCAGATGAGTATAGCCTAAAGTTGCAGCAGATCTATATTTCAAATACATAACACCGACGCCGCAGCTTGGACATTTCAGTTGTGTAAAAATGCATATTGAAGTGCGAAGTTTAATGCTATTGAATTGCCCACCGCGGCACGTTCAACATTAGTTCTTCTATGAAATGCATTTCGAGATTCATGGGGAATATCGTACATTGATACAATAGGGAGACCCATATGGACGCCATGTCCACCGTTCACAGACAACCATCGTCCCAAGTGAATTTTCCACACTTACGAGTTGAAGTCCATACGAATTTCAAATCAACTGCCATCTGCAATCTCCATACTTCACATGAGAAGATACAGTAAAAATCGTTTGTCGCCTGGCATTCCTTCTTTTATGTGTCGTCTGTTCTGTATTTACAGTATGTGAGTATGTCTTTGTTAGTTAGTAAACCTAGTTACCTTGAAGGTTGAATCAGTCGTAAATTCCACCGATTCTGCGATACTTGGCTATATTGCAGATTCAAATAGTTATGGAGAATTGTTAACGACAAACTACAATCATTTAATATTCCACAGGTTGTTGATAATGGAGAGTTGAAGGAGTTCGATACACCACGGGCTCTGCTGCAAAACAGAAGTGGGATCTTCTCAAAACTTGTACAAGTCTCAGCTCCTGATGCTGCGGGATCCACGACAGAATGAAGCCTAGTGTAGCAATATTGGTTCATTAATCATATTATCTATTCTCTGCAAAAATAGACACAAAGCAAACTATCATTTCAATATCTCACGCTCGATTTCATTGGAATTTGAACTTCATTTGCGCTTTATTTTCATAATCGCTTTCTCTAGCTTTGTAAGAAAAATCACTATGTAATTGATGCGTTCATTGATTCATTGAGCGATACATTGAAGCATACAATTCTCGCTGAGAATCTTGCTCATCTTTAGACCAGACTGAGATGTTTTCAATTTCAGCTTTTCATTTTTCATTTTATATTTGGAATGGTATATAATAAGTTTTTTTCCGGTCATTATATGCTGTAGGATGACTTAAAGGAATACTAAAGCTTCTGAAAATATGATGTAAATGAAAGAATGTTCCAACGTTGTCCAAAAGTATTTTTTTTGATTTTTGCGATTTATCTTATTCGAGTAAAACGCATTCAATATATGAGTTTATGTGGTGAATTGTTACGCCCATTTCATTTTCCAACTTTCCCAATCCCTTTTCGTTATATGGCTTCGTTAGAGAAATAGACATCGATAGGAAATTATCAAGGTTCAGCATGTATATAACAGTGTATAGCAGCATAATTTGATTGTTTTAAAGTTATGACATGGAGAAATCCCGAAAATCACGGACCGCTGTCTAATGTTTAACTTTATAATAGACTGTGAGCTTGGATTGAATATTTCTTTGATCATGTTGACTTGGCAGCGTTCTGAAGATACGGCTAGATTGTTTAAATAGGTGGAAAAGTGTTGGGAAACATCTGGAATACGTGGAATAGCATTGAATATAACGATAAGTAGAGACAAATTTTAAATTGAATGAGTTTGTAGTAAATTTTCTATGGATTATAATGAATAAGAAACTGGTGATGTTGAGTTATACATATTGCTGTTTCGAGCGGTTTTTGTTTATGAAATTCTCTTTTCCTGTGGCGTGAAAAGTAAAGCGAGACAATGAATATATAACAATAACTTTTTTATATTTCTGATGGTATCCTGAGTTAGAGAGTTTCTAGAAAGTGTCAGCTCCTTCAATTAGACAACTGCGAACGCAGAGGAATTGATAATTATCTATTCCATTTTTTGAGCGTAACTATCGTAAACCAATATCCGTTATAGTGCACTGAAGTATTTGTTTACCCACTGTATCATACGCTAGTTTATTCATCAACCCACAACACTAGAGCTCGCTATTTTGATATGAATTCATTGTTACTTTCTACTATTAAGTATGTAGTGTACGTGTAGACCATATGCACCCTGGTAATTATCGTCCGATTTCACTGAGTAGCTGTGTCTGCAAAACAATTGAACGCATGATAAATGATCGCCTTGTTTGGTACCTGGAAACTGAAAAGAAACTTACTGATATTCAAGCTGGTTTCAGTAATAATAGAAGTACCATTGATCATTTAGTCAGACTAGATTCGTATGTTAAGAATGCTTTCGCCAAGAATGAACATGTGGTTTTTATCTTTCTTGATTTAGAAAAAGCCTATGATACTATATGGAAATACGGGATTCTGAAAGATCTTCAAAATATGAGATTAAAAGGACGTTTACCCGTTTTTATTTCCAACTTTTTGAATGACAGACAATTCCAAATTCCTTTGGGTACAACTATGTCTGATTATTTTGATCAAGACCAGGCTGTCCCACAGGGCAGTATTTTGTCTACTACTCTATTTAATATCAAGATCAAGAGCTTGGCTAGAGTTCTGAATAAATCAAGTGATTTCGTTCACTCGATTTCAACATATCGTGTAGTGGGAAAAGTATACACAATATTGAGAGAACATTACAACTGTTTCTAAACAGAATTCAAAAATGATGCCTAGAAAATGGCTTCAAATTCTCCAGAGCTGAGACAAATTGTATTCATTTTTGCAGAAAATATTTCCAGCACAAAGGTCCAGTACTTATATTAGATGGAACTGAAATCAAAGTGGTAAAAGAGGTCAAATTCTTAGGCATATTGTTTGACCAAAGACTAACATTCAAATCACATATAAATTGCTTGAAAGCCAAATGCACGAAAGCTCTAGATTTGTTGAACGTAGTTGCCAGCTATAAGTGGGGAGGAGATCAGCAAACTCTTCTCCATTTATATCGATCACTTGTTCGTTCCAAACTTGATTATGATTCCATTGTTTACAATGGTGCAAGCAAGTCAAACTTAGCAAAGCTAGATCCTGTTCTCCATCAAGGACTAAGACTTTGCCTCGGTGCATTCAGAACATCACCTACAGAAAGCTTGTCTGTCGAAGCAGATGAATTTCCTTTAGAACATCGAAGAATTAAACTATCGCTGCAATATATCAGAAAACTGCGATCGAATCACTCAAATCCTGCATATAACTGTGTTTTCAACCCTCAGTACGCAAAGTTGTATTTAAAGAAACCCTCGGTTGTTCCACCCCTTGGAATCCGTATGAAACCACACATTGCAGCAGCTGATATTAAAGTTAGTCAAATTTTACCTAACGAGCTCCACCATGGCAGTTAGCCCAACCAGAAGTAGATATTCCACTGGCGAAATATAATAAGGCAGACATCAGCCAGCTCGTGTATACACAATAATTTGGTCTACTGAGAGAGAAATACAGATCACATCAGGCTATTTATACAGATGGTTCTAAAGATGGTGAGAGATTAGCATGTGCTACTATCTTTAGTTCCAAAACTAAAACCTATCGTCTACCAGGTTAAAGTTCCTTATTCACTGCAGAGGCAAAAGCTCTATTATCAGCTTTAGAAGGTATTGGGTCCACTAGAAAGAAAAAAATATGTCATATTCACTATCATGCCTTCAAGCGATTAGAAGTAGAAATTCAACTCATTCCACCATCTTGAAAATTCTACAATTATATGACACAAGATGTAATCAACAGATAGATATTGTGTTTTGCTGGGTGCCTAGTCACGTTGACATAAAAAGCAATACTGAGGCTGATACAATGGCTAAGGCAGCTCTGGATGAAGAGGTTGATCCTGTTGGAATTCCAGTGATCTCAGACCATCTATCTGCGCGTATGTAAGAAAGCTGTTTCAATCTTTATGGGATACTATGGATAATAGCAAACTTCAAAAAGTTTCAAAAAAAGTTTTAAAAAAACTGTTGGTTATACGCATCTGAACAGTCAGAAACGTTTGGATCAAGCCATGATTAGACGATGTAGGATCGGTCATACACGATGAACTCACGAATATTTACTAAAACAGGAAGGAGCTTCGCTGGTGCCCGCTAGCCTCACACCGCTGAACCGGCACGGGTTTTAGCCCAGCTGGTCCAAGTGTGAAAGTTTGTCAGTTACTTGCCTTAGGGGCGGTGGTTCTCTCCGGGTACTACGGCTTCCTCCCCCAACCAAACTGACCGTCACCATATGAGTGAAACAACCTTGTGATCTCGAGCCAAATACCCTCACCCCCGCCCCCCGCTTCGAAAACAAGGCAGGTCAACTCGATTTTAATTGCACGCGAGTGTCAATCGTACAAGAGAACCTTTAGCGACACATAGCAGCGAGACACAGCAACTCTAATTTTGATAGTTTGGTATGCCACAAATTTACACCGGGATTCAAGCGTCAGTATAAACGTCGTTTCGACATGGGAGATCTTTTGTCTAAGATTTAAAGTGGGAAAGGAGGATTTATGTACTGTTGACAAGCTATTTGTTGCAAACACGCCCAGGTCGCGATAGTAGTATTTTCATTTCGGTAGTCTGGAGTAGTAATCGCCTTTCCATTGGAGCCATTCAATTTCATGCTCACCACCCTGGTAAGGTCCGATCAGATTGGAATCATGACACTCGTCATACCACCATGCCCCATTCAATATGCTGGCACATTTGTGGGAGGTCTTATCGTGATCTTTAGTTACAAAGGTGCGATTGTTAAGATAGACCAAAGAATCCCCTGGAACCAACAAAAATCCATATTACCTTAACGTATTTGCTCTGTATCAGTATACTTCTATCTGGTTTCATAAAGGAGCTAGTGGACTGCAAAACAAAATACCATCCTGTCTAAGTGAGAGAATTGGTCTATCAATTCCTTTGGAAGCTGATATACTATTTCTCAATCGACACTAATCCCTGTGTGGATTTTACCTCTGGCTAGTTCATTAGAATTTTCTCAATATTGAGGCGTGCTATATTTGTTTGCGGCGACTGGATGTTGAATGCTGGATTGGACAGCAGTAGCTCAGTCGTGTCCGCATTCTCAAAAGCTATTTCGCGCTACTGCCATCCAAGTTCAGCTGACTTTTGCACACAAGGATTCACATTCGCGACTGCTCGGTCTATTCGGTCGAAGTCATATCACCTCGCGCATTAATGGTGTAAGGATTTTACAGCTCTCAGCTGCAAACCGTGATCCGCCGCACGTGAGGCACACCACATGCTATAGGATGTGTTTCCGCTTACAAAGTCGTCGTATTTATCCCTTATCAGGAGATAAAATATATATCCAAATGAAATGGATATTCCCTTGATTCTACTCACGAAGAATCTTCTCTAATTTGAGGTGTTTTATCTCCATGGTAACGGAAGTCATACAGCTGAATGGTTTTGGTTTGAGGTGTCATATTATTGCTTCAGGAGAAAATCCTCCATGAAAATGCCCCCAAAACACAAACATTGGCCGCGGAGCACATTTTGATCAATCATATCTCCATTTTGATGCAGCTGGATATCGCAATTCTTTCTAAGGTGATATTTCAGTTTGCAAACTTCAAGAAAAATCTGATTTGGCAGGTTTTGGAGCGAAAGGGCTTTATTGCCGTCACACACAGGAGTTTTTCGTGGAGAGGAGAAGGCGGTGAAGGAGGAAAATGTACATTCCATGTGTCTTCGTCGAATATTAAAATACAGGTACGTAATACAAGTGTGCAAACCTCACCTGCAATTAAGCTATTGGTGATACTTTCGACCCCTATGGGGCTATCGAGTTTAAATAAAGAGTATTGTCATTATAAGCGGGTACGACTTTACACACTTTCCCGAATACAATTTTTTTTCATCAGAATTCCTCGAAGTTTCGTAAACCTACTCATCCTACCCAATCTCCACAGTATCTATGGACTATGTCATTAGAAATCTATGAGTCTGAAATCAATATGTTCATATTTGAGTGAGTTCTTTATAACCAGTGACCTTGAATTTGACTACAACCTTGACCTTTTGATCACGTTCTTACACACAGCGCATCCCCCTGATAGAAAGACTAACATGTGCACATTGATTGTACCTCATTCTTGGCCCACAGTGACCTTGACCTTTCGAACTTGTTTCCCGAAAGCTTGATATATTATAACCAGGTTTATCTCTGGTTATCACATTAATAAGGAAGTCGTAGTCCACGTTATTTATATACACAACCTAGCATTTTTACCCTAATCTAGTTAACTACCTTGACGTAATATCAATTTTAATATAGTCACAATTATTCAGCACTTCTAGTTATTACAGAAACTATATATATAGTACATGTAGCAATCTACATGAACAAGGGTTACCTATATCTTACATCTATTAGCTGCCTTGGCGCTGCATAGTCGCATGCAAAGATGAATTCTAAGAGTTAGCTGACTTGAATTCATACTGTACAATATTTATACCATTGGAGTTTTAGCTAGATCCACAGGTACAGATTTCTAACAATCACAACACTATTTTAACAATTGTACAAGTAAATAAAATGTCTGGCATGTCTGCCAGTTATCCTGTTCATTGAACATTGACATCTCAATTAGCAGTAGGACAGCTCAATTAACAGTAGGGACACTTACCGAAATAAACAATAAAAGATTATACATGTCTGGAATGACAAGAAAGTACAATTTAACTACTATCGCCATCTGGCTCCTGTCTCGCAGCAGCTTGTTGGAACTCGTCTAACACCACTGATTGAATGTCACCTTCCATGGTTATGGACTAATCAAACTGTTATCAAAACATCTTATTACAAAACCAGTATAATGCTGACTCATATTAAACAAACATTAAATAGTAATAGAATATAGTTACGGCACATGTACATTACCTACATGTGTTATGGCACTGTTATAATATTCCTAAAATTTGGTTTAAACAGTATTTATTCAATCAAGTGAAATGGGAGCGCGTTAAGACAGGCTTATTATCGCGTCTCCCACGTGCAGAAGTACACAAATAAAGTACATAATTGATAGAAAAAGACGAACTTCTAGGAGAGAGAGAAAACAAAAGAATTAAAAAAAGAAAGAATAAAAAGACTCTTGAGAACCGATAAACTTTATAATGATAATTGATAGGGGATAAGAGATACTCCGGGTGCTGATTACAAAGATACAATGGTCGAAAGCCTGTTCAGTCGCTATGAAAATGAAACAGACAATGTTTCTAATGTTAGGTCGCTTGTGATTCACCCAAATCGATTGGTTTCGGTGATGTAATGGCCTAAATATGATTGTATATTAATATATGTATATGTATCTTCGCGCTCATCACCAATTAAAATTGTTTAGAAGGCGGAATTCCTGTTATATTATAAATAGTAGAAAGGTTATTGAGCAAAATGGTTCGTTGGTTATAGAATAACGGACAACTGAAGAAAAAATGATCGACTGATTCATCAGGATGTCCACACATGCACTGTGTAGTGTTTGATAGAAAATGATTAAACAAATGACTTTTGAGGTTGCTACATCCGTTTCGCAGTCGACAAAGGAGAATGTTCTCTTTTCGAGGGCATGTGTAATACCATGAACGCGGAAGGGAGGTGTGTGACATATTCTTAAGTTTGCGTTAAACACAGGAAGAGTCAGAGAATTTGTGACGGAGGCAGGTAGACTGTTCCAGTCGCGAATCGTTGCAGGAAAGAATGAGCCCCGAAATAATTCAGTGCGACACCTATATGGTGTAAACACATTTGAGTTGCGCATATTATGGGGATTTTGATTAGAAGTAATCGCGGGGAGATGTTCCATGAGTGGCAATGTAGCTGAACCATTGATTATTCGGTACAACATCGCAAGTCTATGGGTGCGTCGTCTCGAGTTTTTCAAAAGCTGCTTCCATAAACAACTTTTCAGAACGGACACTTCGAGTAAGACCCGTTATAGCTCTTAGTGCATCTTTCTGTATGTTTTCTAATCTGATTATTTTATTTTGGTGAAGGTTATCCCAGACAACATCAGCATATTCCAAGCTCGGACGTATGGAACTTTTATACATAATTTCAAGACACTTCCAATCTAAAATATATTTCAAACCTTTAAAGATAGAGATTTTCTTTTGCGCTTGGATTATCAAATTTTCAACATGGTCGTTCCAATTCCCCTTATTGTTGAGAGTCATTCCAAGATGCTTGTGGCTAAGGGATGGTTTTATATTCGAATTTTCGAACACAATTGGGAAGGAGCTTGGCAGATGTCGAAGAGAATCTAGAATAGATACTGTTTTGGTGGCATTAAAATCTACGAGCCATGTTCTCGCCCATTGCGAAATTGTTTCAAGATCACTATTGATAGAGTTAATTTGGGTATATAGATTTTCAGAAATTATGTACAAGCAAGTGTCGTCAGCAAACAAACGAATGTTGTTTAAAATGTTACCAGGCAAGTCGTTGATAAATATTAAAAACAAAAGAGGGCCAAGGACTGAGCTTTGGGGTACTCCAGCCTGAAGACGTAGTATACTAGATTTCTGGCCCTGGATCACGACCCGCTGACAACGATTTTGCAGGTAACTTTCAAACCAAAGTAAAAGACTCCCAGTGATTCCAAATTGTTTGAGTTTCTGAATCAAGCCGCGGTGCCATACTCTGTCGAATGCCTTTGATATGTCGAAAAAAGGAAGAGAACCTCTTTTTCTTCGTCTAAAGCTTTTGTTAACTGGAAATAAATGTCGAGTAACTGGGTTACAGTAGAGTGGGACGGAAGAAAACCAGACGGATGTGGGGTTATATCGTGCCTAATATAATTATACACGTATTTGAAAACGACTCTCTCCATGACCTTACTCAGACAGTTTAACAATGATATTGGATGATAGTTGCATGACAAGTGATGACCACCTTTCTTGAATAGTGGGGATACATTGGCTAACTTCCAATCAGTAGGGGATTTTGATGTTTTCACGGAATGGTTGAAAAACGAGCTAGAATTGGCGATAGTACACTTTTAGCTTCGTGAAGACATTTTGGACTTATTGTGTCAGGACCTATAGCCTTAGATGTATCAATATTAGAAAGTATATCAAACACATCGGTTATTGTTATGGACAGGCTCGCCATTTTGTTTTCAGTGGACATGAATAAGGGAAGCAATAGAGCGTTGGATTCGTCAATGTCTGTAATGTTGGAGAAATAGGTATTCAAAATATCTGCCTTTTCATTACATTCATATGCGAAAGATTCGTCACTTCTCTTAAGAGTCGGAATCGCGTTGAAATTGGAGTTATCATTTTTAAGGAAAGATTGGCTTAGTTTCCACCAATATTTGGAACTCACCTGACCGGACTGGATTTTCACGGCCGTTTTGTCTTTGTACTCGTCTTTAGCGGAACGAACTAATGAGTTGACATAATTTCTTTGTCGTTTGAAGCGCAGGTTGTCATTTTCAAGCTTGGTTTTCCTTGATTCTTTGAACATTTTATCTCTAATTCTCATCTCGTGTTTGACTTTATTGGTCATCCGAGGTTTATCATTGGGGTTTATGGTTACGTACTTGTTAGGAATGGCTGATTCAGCTGCATTACTGAAATTAGATGTAATACACTCGCACCAATTATCTACATCATTATCTTCTGTTAGTGGGTTCCAATCTGCATCATTTAAAATAGTTCTAAATTTGATCCAGTCAGCTTTATCATAGTTCCAAATCAGCCTTTTGTAGGTATTTTTTTAGAAATGCGTGATTTCAGAAGAACAAACGTAGGAGAATGGTCACTACAGAAAGGCACAAGAACACCACTATCGTAGACTAATTGTAGCTTGTTACACATGATGGGGTCTAAGAGAGAGTTTGAAATTGGACGGGTTGCTTCCGTTATTAATTGATTAAATCCAAGGTCACGTAAATAGTGCTTTAATGCATTAAAAAGATCGTCATTCAGGTCACCAAGGACAAGAATGTTTTTTCCAGGGTTTGTGTCACGGACATGTTCGATGTTGTCTGAGAGAATTGGCCATTTGTCAACAGGAGTATTTGGTGGACGATAAGTTATACATAATAGTGTTATAGGATTATCTTTAACCTCCAACCAAATCATTTCCAGGTCGGCACATTCATACTCTTGTCTTCGCAGAGCTGCTATAGATTGTTTCACATATACACACACCCCTCTCCACGCTTGTTGTCTATCTTTACGATGCGGTTCTTGGTATCCCGGAAGTAGTATCTTACTGGTGGAAATTTGAGCAGTGAGATGACTCTCGGTGATAGCAATAATATCGTAGTTGCTCAAGTTAGCTTCTACAAGATGGATTTTTTCAGCAAGGTCACATACGTTATTATAGACAATAGATAATAAGTGATTGCTATCTGGGCCAGAGTTTAACTCAATATCTCCAGATAAAATCAGTAAAATGGAAAATATTAAGAAATTTGAAACATTCGACTTCAGAACGTTCGAGAAAAGAAACGTTATGTACCTGCAAAATACAAAGCAATTTAACGATATTCACAAGTTTAAGAGAAAAAGTTTCACTCCTAGAAAAACAGCGACCAAACAAGCCGATTGCCGCACGGTAGCCAGCCAGATCATTACCCATTATCGTGAACGAGCTAATCGAAAAGACGTGCGGCCAGATCTGGATGGCGACCATGCATAACCAACACCCGAAGATCCCTTCAATTCAAATTTCTGACATAGGTTCTCATAAAAGAAAAATAAATCATGTTGTGAAATTTAAGTAAAGCATATTGAACATTGTATCTAAACAGTAAATCAAACAAGGTTATTCGAACACTAAACAAAATATAGAGAGGCATAATGTGTTGATACGGATCAGGCCTACGAATGTGCGTGCCATACATAGTATAACATTTATTGTTGTACACTTTACCGAGTCAGTGTAGCACGAGATGAACTAGAACTCGTGGACTTCGAAAGGCTGCCGTTATCTGTGTGAGTGAGAACTAAAATAGCTGATTCGCACAACTTCGTTTTTGTCTCGCATAGAATCCCGCAGTCTTGCGCCTCTGCACTCAAGTGAGACTGAAATTTCTGAGATGCCCAGTTCAAAATATTTAAATACAGATAATTTCTTTGGCTCGTTTAAATGCGGCGGGCATGTGACTTGATGCTTCAGGAACAACTTTCGAACAGGATTATGTCCCTCCAGAAATATGTCCTTTGCGGCTGATAGGTGGCACCGTGTGGAATACATGCCGAATCATAGCGATAAGCTAAGGGCAGTGTTAAGTGAAACGTGAAATGCCCTTAGCAAGCTAAGATGGATGTCGACTCGGTGGGCTCATTTCTCTCACCAGACTGTTCCACTATTAGGGAGTTCAGTGTAACATGTCAACAAAAGGTTCAATTATGAGATTAAATTTGTTGGAGCGATATTTTCTTATATATCCTAACAGCAGAGCGATTTTAGCCACTTTTTCATCCAGGTAACCCAGATTAAAAACTTGAATTTGAAGAATTGAATTTTTTAGAAATTTTGAAATTGAGTTTTGCCACAAACAAGTGAGCTTTTTATCGATGGGAAAATGCGCGCCAAACACGCGCAAAAAAAATGTGTTATAGTGGATAAATATTGAATTCTTCAAGAGATAAGTTGAGTTCCCAAATGAAAATGTTGAATTGTCGTGACAAATAATCAAGCAAAACAGTTGTTGTTGTTGTTGTTGTTTTCACTATTAGATCAACTCGCGAGTGCAACGTTTGCGTGTCTGGAGCAAGTCAAAATCGGCACGGGCAACGCAACGTTCATGTTCATGTGTTAGCTGCCCGTGTTGGCAAGCACGATTTTCTTCCGATTAAAATACTCAGTGACAAAGTTTTATTCTGCTTTTATTCTCCGCAATAAAACGATCACTCCGCTTGTTCTGGTTGAGTTATCAAAATGATGTTGCCAGGCATGAACAATCGATGGAAATACAGGCTGAATGGGCCAGTGCCAGTCAATCTAGTGCAGTTCTTTTTATTTATCCATTAGTTTTGCCTTTCAAGCCTTTCGCTAACCACAGCGCCCTCAACGAGCAGAAAGGGAGATTACTTCAAAGCAGCTCTCGTAAAAGTCTCGCGAGAGCCCATTTTGCAGTATGCGCAGAGACGTTTCCGCGCAGTTTGTCTTCTTGGATTTTGGATTTTGAACTTCCGGTTGAGAATTTTAGACGAACAATTTGGGCTTCAAAGACAGACTTCTGTTTATCTGAGACAGCCCAAATTGTTACGAATTTCTAGTTCAATGTCTTCTTCACATTTGGCCCTGTGACGGTAAGTCTCAACTCTGCTTTGTTTTTTCGCAATCTTGCGGACAAAGCGATTTGGGCCCCCATGAGACCAAGCTGATCCAATAAGGCTGCGCGCATAGCGGCAGCCTTAATAAGCTAAGAATATTTCTTGAAAAGATAGCTCAAAATTTCTTCCGTTTGTTGAGAAACTTGTCAAAAGGTTATCAATAAGTAAAAGGTTATCGAGTAAAGAAATATCAAAGTTGGCACAAAGGTATGTTGTCAGCTAGTCCGTAATAAAATATTAGTGACGATATCATGCTGTTGAATAATGTCCTCTCAAAAATACTAAGAGTGAATAAATATATGGATAGTGCATTAGTATTAACACTAGTATAAGCCGAAGACAATTTCCAGGAGGTAACAAGTCAGTAAAGCACAAGATATAATAGATTTTTAACTAGCATGTGTTCGTCGTATTGATTTCATCGGCATAGGCTATAAAATGCACTAATCGGTATGTCTAGTTTCAGGGTAATGGCCGGGCAACATGCAGAAGTAGAAATGTACATTTCTTGATTACAAGCGTCTGGTCCGTCATTCATAATTCAGCCGTCGTTCACCAGAGAACATCCGCGTCCATAATCCAAAGACCCATTCCATATTCCATATAACAGCATTAGCACCGAATTCAAAAAGACAATCATAGTATACATAAACATAGGCTTGTTTCCTGCAAGAGAGAAGCGGTCAACAGTTTTCAATGATGCCGGCAAGACATCATGATGTTCCAAAAATATCAAATCCGTATCGCTGATCAGTATTCTTAATCCATAATATTCGTTGTAAAGTCGTCATCTAAAGAATGATGTATCTCAGTCACGCTTTGATTGTGGCTGTTCATATGAGTACCATGAGGATCTTGAAGTACATGGGTTCATACGGCCCCTAGCCCCGGGTTAAGCGGAATTAGACACAAGTTACGAAACGTAGCGCCATAGATCTTGCACGCTACGTTCGTATTTTGCTATCAGCATGCGATATGTATCGCCAAATTTGAGAAACTGAGAACCTCCACCATCCCCTTACTTAGGGTGTGGAAGTAGTAAAATGCACTGATCACTTTATGCCAGCGATAAAAGATCAACAACACATAAGCGTATCATTTACTTTCAGCGGTACAAGCGACATAAAAGACCATCTTTATTCAAAGTAATACTTTGAACTGTCAGATTAAAACCAAGTAATGTTACTACATCAAAGACATTCTTTCTGCTGATACTTTGCACTGGAACTGTCACAATGGAAGGAAGGGGTAAATTTATCGGTACGGCAGAATGGAACGGCGCAATCAAAAATTTAAGACCATCTTCCTCCAAAGTGACGTTTTGCAGCATCACAAACACTATCACTTTTTTCTCTACGGCAGAATGGAGCGGCACAATGGAAAATCAAAGACCTTATGATCACTTAAAAATAATCTCCAAGGTTAAAATTTAGGGCAGCCAGGAAAACTTATACCCAAGCAGCTCATGTCATGGATCACTGAACACAGGCTCTTCTCTGTTTCTCAATATAGTACAAGTGGACCGTTAGCCCCTTCTATCTATGGCAGAATGGAGCAACACAATAGAAAACGAAAGACTTTCTTTGTGGCGACAGTTTGCACCGGCACAATGAAAGGAAAGGGTACTTTTCCGTGGTACGACAGAATGGAACGGCAAAATGAAGAATTTAATACCATCTTTCTTTAAACTGACATTTTGCAGCATAACAATGAAAGACAATCACTTTTTTCTTTGTACGACAGAATGAAGCGGCACAATGGAAAATCAAGGACTTTCTCTCTGCCAGCAATCTGTACCGGCAGAATGAAAGGAAGCGGTAACCCTGCAACGTCACAAGGAAGACCGTCAGAATGAAGATTGTCTTTCTTCAAACTGACGCTTTGCACCGTCACAATGAACACAATATATTTTTCTCTGTACGACAGAATGCAGCGGCACAACGTAAAATGAAAGACTTTCTTTCTGCCGGCTGTTTGCACCGGCAGAATGGAAGGAAGGGGTAACCCCTAATCCTGCAACATCACAATGAAGACCGTCAGAATAAAGATTGTCTTTCTTGAAACCGACGCTTTACACCGTCACAATGAAACACAATCAATTGTTGTCTTTCTTTCTGTCAGCACTTCGCAACGGCAGAATGGAAGGAAACAAAGTGATGAATTTATACTGGGAAACATTAATTTTTCTTGGTACGGCAGAATGAAACGGCACAATGGAAAATTGAATTTAAACTGACATTTTGCAGCGCCACAATGAAAGACAATCACTTTTTCTCTGTACGGCAGAATGAAGCGGCAAATGGAAAATCGAGGACTTCCTTTCTCCCGGCACTTTGCACCGGCAGAATGGAAGGAAGGGGTTACCCTAACAATGCAACGTCAGAATGAAGATTGTCTTTCTTTAAACTGACGCATTACACCGTCACAGTGAAACACAATCAATTTTTCTCTGTACGACAGAATGCAGCGACATAATGGAAAATGAAAGACTTTCTTTCTGACGGCACTTTGCACCGGCAGAATGAAAGGAAGGGGTAACCCTAACCCTACAACATCACAATGAACACCGTCAGAATGAAGACTTTCTTCAAACTGACGCATTATACCGTCACAATGAATTTTTCTCTGTACGACAGAATGCAGCGACACAATGGAAAATGAAGACCGTCAGCATGAAAATTATTTTTCTTCAAACTGATGCAGCGTCGCAATGAAACACAATCAGTTCGACTTCCCATACATTCATCCCAAACACCGCTTCGACACTCGACTGCATGTTCCTCCCTAACACTGCTTTGACACTCGACTTCACATACATTCCTCGCTAACACTGCTTTGACAGTCGACTTCACATACATTCCTCCCTAACACCGCTTCGACACTTGATTTCACACACATTCCTCCCTAACAGCACTTTGACACTCAAGTTCACATACATTCCTCTCTAACACCGCTTTGATAGTCAACTTCACATACGTTCCTCCCTAACACCGCTTTGACACTTGACTTCATATACATTCCTCCCTAACAGCACGTAGGCACTTGACTTTATGTACAATCCTCCCTAACACTGCTTTGACACTCGACTTCACATACATTCTTCCCTAACACCGCTTTCACACTCGACTTCACATACATTCCTCCCTAACACCGCTTTGACACTCAACTTGACGTACATCACTCTGAACCCCACTTTTTGGCTCAAAATTACATGATTTTGATAGCTGAAATAAACCTAAAACACACCTAACCCTAAGTCCTCACCCCGCACTGACCCCGACCTCATATACAATCCTCCCTAACACGGCTTTGACAGTCTACTTCACGTAGATTCCTCCCTAACACCGCTTTGACACTCTACTTCAAATACATTTCCCCTAACACCGCTTTGACAGCTGAAATAAACCTAAAACACACCTAACCCTAAGCCGTCTCCCCGCACTGACACTCGACCTCATGTACAATCGTCTCTAACAAGGCTTCGACACTCAACTCAACATACGTTCCTCCCTAACAGCACTTTGACACTTGACTTCATGTACGTTCCTCCCTAACACCACTTTGACACTCGACCTCACATACATTTCTCCGTAACACCGCTTTGACACTTGACCTGACATACGTTCCCCCTAATACCGCTCTGACACTCGACTTCACATACATTCCTCCCTAACAGCACTTTGACACTGGACTTCAGGTACATTGCCCTATGCACATGTACCCGACTCTCAAAATTACATGATTTTGATAGCTGAAATAAACCTAAAACACACCTAACCCTAAGTCCTCACCCCGCACTGACCCCGACCTCATATTCAATCCTCCCTAAGACGGCTTTGACACTCAACTTTACGTGGATTCCTCCCTAACACTCGACTTCTCATACATTCCCCCTAACACCGCTTTGACACTCGACTTCACATACATTCCTCCCTAACACCGCTTTGACACTCGACTTCACATACATTCCTCTCTAACACCGCTTTGACACTCGACTTCACATACGTTCCTCCCTAACAGCGCTTTGACACTCGACTACACATACATTCCTCCCTAACACCGCTTTGACACTCGACTTCACATACGTTTCCCCCTAACACCGCTTTGACACTCAACTTCACATACATTCCTCCCTAACAGTGCTGACACTCGACTACACATACATTCCTCCCTAACACTGCTTTGACACTCGACTTCACATACGTTCCTCCCTAACACCACTTTGACACTCGACTTCACATGCATTCCTCCCTAACACCGCTTTGACACTCAACTTCACATACGTTCCTCCCTAACAGCACTTTGACACTCGACTTCATGTACATTGCCCATGTACCCGACTTTTAGGCTCAAAATTACAAGCTTTTGATAGCTGAAATAAACCTAAAACACACCTAACCCTAAGTCCTCATCCCGCACTGACACTCGACCTCATATACAATCCTCCCTAACACGGCTTTCACAGTCTACTTCACGTAGATTCCTCCCTAACACCGCTTTGACACTCTACTTCAAATACATTTCCCCTAACACCGCTTTGACACTCGACTTCACATACGTTTCCCCCTAACACCGCTTTGACACTCAACTTCACATACATTCCTCCCTAAGAGTGCTGACACTCGACTACACATACATTCCTCCCTAACACTGCTTTGACACTCGACTTCACATACGTTCCTCCCTAACACCACTTTGACACTCGACTTCACATGCATTCCTCCCTAACACCGCTTTGACACTCAACTTCACATACGTTCCTCCATAACAGCACTTTGACACTCGACTTCATGTACATTGCCCATGTACCCGACTTTTAGGTTCAAGATTACAAGATTTTGATAGCTGAAATAAACCTAAAACACACCTAACCCTAAGTCCTCATCCCGCACTGACACTCGATCTCATATACAATCCTCCCTAACACGGCTTTGACAGTCTACTTCACGTAGATTTCTCCCTAACACCGCGTTGACACTCTACTTCAAATACATTTCCCCTAACACCGCTTTGACACTCGACTTCACATACTTTCCTCCCTAAAACCGCTTTGACACTAGACTTCACACACGTTCCTCCCTAACAGCGCTTTGACACACAACTTCACATACGTTCCTCCCTAACAGCACTTTGACGCTCGACTTCATGTACATTGCCCCATGTACATGTACCCAACTTTTAGGCTCAAAATTACATGATTTTGATAGCTGAAATAAACCTAAAACACACCTAACCCTAAGTCCCAATCCCGCACCGATACTCGACCTCGTATACAATCCTCCCTAACACGGCTTTGACACTCAACTTCACATAGATTCTTCCCTAACACCGCTTTGACACTCTACTTCACATACATTCATCCTAACACCGCTTTGACACTCGACTTCACATACATTCCTCCCTAAAACCGCTTTGATACTAGACTTCACATACGTTGCTCCCTAACAGCGCTTTGACACTCGACTACACATACGTTCCTCCCTAACACCGCTTTTGACACTCGACTTCATGTACATTGCCCCATGTACATGTACCCGACTTTTAGGCTCAAAATCACATGATTTTGATAGATGAAATAAAAATAAAACATACCTAACCCTAAGTTCTCACTCCCTAACACGGCTTTGACAGTCAACTTCACGTAGATTCCTCCCTAACACCGCTTTGACACTCGACTCCACATACATTCCTCCCTAACACCGCTTTGACACGCGACTTCACATACCTTCCTCCCTAACACCGCTTTGACACTCAGACTTCACATACATTCCTCCGTAACACAGCTTTGACACTCAACTTCACATACATTCCTCCCTAACACCGCTTTGACACGCGACTTCACATACCTTCCTCCCTAACACCGCTTTGACACTTGCCTTCATATACATTCCTCCCTAACACTACTTTGACACTCGACTTCACATACATTCCTCCCAAACAGCACTTTGACACTTGACTTCACATACATTCCTCCCTAACACCGCTTTGACACTCGACTTTACATACATTCCTGCCTAACACTGCTTTGACACTCGACTTCACATACGGCAGATTTCATTATAATAGGGGCCAAATTGTCCCTCTCAAATGCAAAATAAAAATCAACAATGTTACAAGACAATTTGATTTTCAAATGACTACAGACCTTAATATTGATTCTAAATGAAATGAAATCTAATATATCAGGACTTTTGTCCAACCTGTTCAATTTAACTCAATATTAACATGGCAGAACAACTCACTCACTTCTTGCGAGTTAAACTACGAAAAGTGAAAAACTTTTGAACATAGTTACAAACTGGAATGCATTCCAAGACCTGTAATAAAACAGATGATTTGGAGTTGCAAAGCATAAATTTGAGACGAAAACGAAGTGCACAATGCATCATTGAGTGAAGGACAGACACCGGTTTTCAAACCTTTTTTCTCTGTTTGCAACAAGTATAATTTTGACCACCAAGCTGAAGATATTGACTTGGCTGGAACTTGTATTCCATAAATCCAATCAGGTTTCACCTATTTGCCGATTCGTCAAGATTTTAGATGAAAGTTATTGTTGTGTCTAATGTTACATGTGGACAGACCGTGTGTAACATTAGCAACATTAATTCACCTATTTGCCGATTCGTCAAGATTTTAGATGAAAGTTATTGTTGTGTCTAATGTTAAAGACGGACAGACATTGTGTAACATTAGGAACATTGATTTCTTAAAATTAAATTTTTGTTAACGCTTATCATCATTATCTGCTTTAGGTAAAGAGGTGTGATAAACGTTACTTCGATAAACCTGGAGCAATCCCAGATAGCATATACGTACCATGGTGTGGTACAGTAAACAAAATTCGAGTGGAGTAATGTCTTGGACTGAAAACTTTTTGAAGTCTGACCGGTTTCGATCCTGGCTGGATCTCATCAGAGACTGCAAGATTCATGGAGTGCCAACAATGCAAAATCCGGACGTCGACAAATGTCACATCAACAAAAAGTTTGCCATTCAACGTCATGAAAGTGGTGGAGTCCACTTTGTGGGACAATATTCCGAGCAGAAAAATCCTCCTGTCAGTATATGCACGTAACATTCAGAAATTTTCATTGTGCTGTGTTCAAAACAAAAGAGTATACGGCCATTCTGCGACTTCTCTCTGACGATCACAGAAATCCTGCTATTTTAAATAGTTGGTAAATTGAGAAAGTGGCATTGTGCCATGGAGAAAAGCAAAAGAGAAATCCTTGTATTAAATTTCTGTCTCAAATAGTTGATAAGTTCAGAAAGTTCCATTGTGACATTGTGCCGTGGACACAAAAAAGAGTACACGACCGTAATTTTCATTGTGCCATTCTGCCTTCACCCCAAATAAGACAGTATACGGCCTTTGTGCCGCTTCATTCTGCCGGCCACAGACATTGTCATCTTTGTAAACACTTGATAAATTGAGACAGCTACATTCTGCCATAGTGCCGTCGCCAAAAAAGAGAAGGCCTACACAGCCATGATTTTCATTGCGCCATTCTGTCGTTCCCCCATATAAGAGAGTATACGGCCATTGTGCCGGCCCATTCTGCCGGCTACAGAAATCCTGAAAGTTCCATTGTGACATTGTGCCGTGGACAAAAAAAAAGAGTACACGGCCATAATTTTCATTGTGCCATTCTGCAGTCTCCCCAAATAAGAGAGTATACGGCCATTGTGCCGCTTCATTCCGCCGGCCACAGAAATCGTCCTATTTTAAACACTTGATAAATTGAGAGAGCTTCATTCTGCCATAGTGCTGTCGCCAAAAAAACAAAAGAGAAGGCCTACACGGACATAATTTTCATTGTGCCATTCTGCCGTTCCCCGATATAAAAGAGTATACGGCCATTGTGCTGCTCCATTCTGCCAGCCACAGAAATTCTAGCTCCTGTTAGAATATCCTTGTAATGCAGCCTCCTTGAACCACCACCCAACCACCCACCCTCCTAAGTTGAATGGCATTGGCGTAAACGCCAATAAGGTGAGGATATATCTCTTGCATTGGTGTAAATGCCAGTAAGGATTATCTCTCTCGTGCTTTCTTACATGCAGTATGGACCCCATCTCATCAACAGGCACGGTTCGATATAGTTCAACTTTCCTCGCCTCACAAAGAAGTATTCCATGGTGCCAGAGCACAACATCTAACACGTTAACATGCAGACGAAGAGGAGGAAAGTTGAGGCCATGGCCAGTTCACTGCAGACAATTCCGTTCAACAACGATCTGTACGATAGCGTCGCCATGAAAGCCTTTAGGACGAAGGATGTCTTACTTCCTAAAGTACAGGAGCATTTGCGTGTTTCTGCACCACGAAAGAATAGTTCCACATTCATGCTGCTTTGTGGCATGTTAACAACTACAGCAGCTTGCCTTGGACCGAATACGTCGCTGAAGATGAACAATTTTGGGGACCACGTTGTTGCAGCAAATCTGTATTTGATAGGTACGTATATTTGTGTTTTTATCTTAATGGGCGTCATTGTGTGAACGTGCTTCATTTTTTGACGTTATCATCTCAGATGAAAGTCGCTCTTGTGCCAAATTTCCACGTGACCGATTCCGTTCAATTCAAGGAAACTTGACTTCATTTTATAGATCACGCAAAATTTAATCCAGTGTACATTGGAAAAAATATTTATTTTAATTCCCCCCCTCGCTGCGTACGTAATAGTTGAATGCTCTCGAAATGCACGATAATTGTTTGCACAACCACCGTGGCAAAGTGTAAACAGACAGCTTAGCGGTGCCACATGGGAGACGCTGTAAATCTTAGCTACGCGGCATGGTGCAGGCGAGTGATCAAGCACTGCCGCTATTTTATGTTTGCATCTTAGCATAAATTTCACTAAATTCTCCAGTATACTAGGATATATATCTTTTACAAAATCACGAAGTAAATGTTCTTTTAAATTAGACAATCCTAAAATATATCATCATTGATCAGTTTTCATGGTAAAATTTGTTTTTTCTCTTTTTTTTTGTCAGGAGTGAGTCCTATAAGCACGGGGAAGTCGACTGCTTTTTATTTGGTCATGACGCAACCATTGTCCAATGTTTCAGCCAAGAGAAACATTAATTTGCAGTTGGAGGAATTTACTAAAGCTGGTCTTTTGAGGAACCAGGGGAATACAGGTGGCCGAGGCATCAAATGTACAGATGAGGTGTACCACAGCCTGAGTTCCATGATGAAAAGTAGTACTGGTGACAGCACTGGTAATTCACTTTTCAAATGTTCATACTTCATGCAGGCCATTGTAAATTTATCAACAGAATAGACGTGCGACTTCATGTTATGATATGAGAATGCTGTTGAATATACATCGTTTCATTAATTGATATACTATACTTTGTCTAGCATATCTAAAATCTATTCCACATAGTATGTACTTGGTGAATATTGTAAGTGCTCAAATATCCTGATACCTTAAATATCACTACATATACATACTTAATTTCTGTTATCACAGGAGAAAGGCAACTGCTGTTCACCCTTTGGGGTGAGCGAAGCCACTCTGTGTGCTACGGGTCCAAAATCGATGTCCAAATTCAAAGGTCTGGAATGTGTGTGGGCGGGTTCACCCAACCAGACAGATGGAATGACCTCATTAATGAGATAAAAACTTCCATAGATGGACTGTTAGAGAGATTCCATATTTTGCAGGGTTATTCCCCTCTACAGATGGATAATTTCAGATCTTCTGCTCAATTGTCTCGATCTGTTCTTATTTTATGGAGGTATGCCCCTTTCAGGTCTAGTAATCTTGGATATATTTGAATGTAGCCAGTTATATTTGAAGAACTGTGTTCGGTACAGCTATCACATATTTAGGCTGGCAAGTGCCTCCTATATTTCTCTGTATTGTCATTCCTATATGTTCCTATAGTTTACTCAAAACCTTCTATATTTCCGATATTTTTCTCATGAAAACCTGCACTAATGCTTTCAAATTGGCATGAGAAAATACGTTTTAAATTTTTTTTTGACTCGCTTCGCTTGGTAAATATGAAAACATTCAATTCTTCTTTGTTGAACGAAGCAGCAGAACGGGTCACTTCAAACACCACCAATATGACCGCTTTTACCAAGTTTGGAACATACAATGTAGTAGTGACCTGTCTTACATTCCTTTATTTCCTATATTTTACTCAGAAAATTCCTATATTTCTCCTATATTTTGGCAAATTTCCTCCTATAGTTTATCCTATATTTTCACTGAGACACTTGCAGCCCTGCATATTGCAAACTTAATTTATGTATTCTACAAGCGAACAAAAAATTAGTTGTCTCGGCCCATATTTTACACAGTTATGTCCCTTCTGGGTGTAATAATCCATGATGTGCTATATGCTTGTATGTTACTGTTATATCTGCAGAATTAATGATATGCTCTAACAATGAAAATTCTGGATGATCAGTAATTATAACGATAATATGTGGCACACTCTCAGCACATATTTGTCAATTGCTTGGGGGAAGCCGAGGGTTTTTTAGAGTAGGCTACAATTACAAGCGTCAGATCCGTCATTCATAATTCAGCCGTCGTCCATTAGAGAATATCCGCGTCCATAATTCAAAGACCTATTCCATATTCCATTTAACAGTATTAGCACCAAATTCAAAAAGACAATCATAGTATACATAAACATAGGCTTGTTTCCTGCAAGAGAGAAGCGGTCAACAGTTTTCAATGATGCCGGCAAGACATCATGATGTTCCAAAAATATCAAATCCGTATCGCTGATCAGTATTCTTAATCCATAATATTCGTTGCAAAGTTGTCATCAAAAGAATGATGTATCTCAGTCACGCTTTGATTGTGTCTGTTCATATGAGTACCATGGGGATCTTGAAGTACATGGGTTCATACGGCCCCTAGCCCCGGGTTAAGCGGAATTAGACACAAGTTACGAAACGTAACGCCATAGATCTTGCACACTACGCTCGTATTTTGCTATTAGCATGCGATATGTATCGCCAAATTTGATAAACTTTGAGTGGAGGCGCTTGGTGGTGTAGCCCTGTTTTATAAGTTTCTGCAACAATGTTTTGTGACGTTGATTAAAATCGTCACATTTAACCCAGGATCTAGCAAATGCTACTAGGCGTGATATATATACGTCAGCTCAGCAACCGTTCTTGCAAACAGTGTACACGTAAAAATGTAAAATTGCAATACTTTCCATCCCTTATATGATGATCCAGCTTAGGGCATTATGTACCATACCATGTTTGTCTGGCACAGGAGGTAGATTGAAGTACCAAACAGATTCGGCTCTCTGAGGATTTTTTAGTTTTGATTAGGTTTTTGTTAGGGTTAGGGTTTTGTTAGGGTATGTTTGTTTGGGTCATCGTCGCCGTGTGACCAATAAGATTAGGTGCGACGTTAAACTTCAATCAACCAATCAACCTGATACCTGGCTGAAAGATATTTCACTTCATTCAATGATGGCCTAAGAAACATCAAGGCTTATTGGGCAAGTTGCTGATGACAAGGGTGTGATATTTCTTTATGTAAATTAAACAACTGTGTAATCATCTATGCAAAATAATTATATCTTGACAATAACTACATGTATTGTTACAGGCAACTTCGCAAAGCGGACAAGCAACTCTGCCAAAAGTTCCCCCACTCACAACATTAGAGCCCGTGTTTTTGCAGTTGTTTGATGAACACAATGAGGCGGATGAGAAGGGGCATTTTGTGAAGGGGCCAGCTGCAGGCATCCAGTATCGTTTCGACGAAGAAGCCCAGATATTGATGGAGAAATTGTTGGATGCTATCGTCAAAAATCTATAGAAAAGCTCCTCCTATTCACACGATTCAGATTCTGATGCTGCTGATGAAGATGACGAAGATGATGATGTGGACCATCGTGGTGTACCATCCGTAACAATACCGGCTGGTGTTACACTTAAGTATGTAGATCAGCTGGCAAGACTTTGTTTGTCCATGTACTGCTTGATCCACATGCTGGAGCAAATTCTGAACTTCCAAATGAAGGTACAGTTGAAGAAGGAGATTCCAGCAGAAGTTGTCAGGAGAGCGAAGCTGCTTCTAGATCATCTGATCGAACAGACAACACAGTACACTGAGGTATGCAAAATCTTTCTCAGTATTTCTTTCCTAATATCACTCTGAACTTGTCATATCAGGCAACTAATATGGGATCGTCGCTATATGACTGGAATATTGTTGAGAGCGACGTTAAATCTTTGCTCACTCACTCACTTTCCTAATAGAGTAAATATGTTAGTAATACCACATTACTTCAGCTGTTTTGCAAGAATAACTGACAAGTTCAATGGAACAAAATAACGTCAATCATGAAAGTCGGTCACATCAACCTGAAGTAATGTGCGGAACAGACATCTGTACAAAATACATTTCTTATTTTCTCAAACTCCAGTGATTAAAACGGGGACCATAGCACTTCGGTTGGTAAAATCTTTTACAACTCTTGCTTCTTATTAACCATGTATTGCAAGATATTTTTAGTAAATCTTGGAATTATTATACGCCTGTCCAGAAGGCGGATATATGTCATGGTGGTTTCCGTCCACCTCTCCAAGGTCAATGTGGCGGCTATGTCCGGTGGAATTCACCATATTGAAGCCAAGTTTGACTCTTCTTTCAGGTGTATCTACTGAAATCATCTCTTCAACAATCGTGTGTTGCCAGTTTGCCTTGCTAATTTGTTGGTTTTTAATCGCTAGACATCAATTTTTCTCACCGCTCGTCACAAAGTACATGTATGTAAAGATTACCTGTCAACAATGTTATTTGATAAATATGACCATTATATTCTGTTTTCCAGTATCCTTATGGGAACTAACCCCCAGTGCAGGGAAGGGGGAAAACCAGCCACCGACCCCAATCTAACTTTTACTGACCATATATATTTCTGTATTGGGTCACTGACAAACCATGTAACTAATGTTACGTAAAATATTATGATTTTAAACACATGCATGCATGCTTGCGAGTACAAATTATATTGTGTCAGTGAATGTCACCAAATAATTGTACACACAGCAGTTCTTTCTCCCAATCCCATCCTCCTTATCTATTTCCGACCGGGTACTTGGAGACCACCCACATATTCGAGAAATAAGGAGAATGAGAGAAGAGGATGTGTTAGTTCCGCAAAGAAGTCCACCTCGTGTGGAAGTTGCGGGAAGTCCACCTCGTGTGGAACTTGCGAGAAGTCCACCTCGTGCGGAACTTGCGGGAAGTCCACCTC
This sequence comes from Hanleya hanleyi, assembly GCA_036873755.1. Classification (NCBI taxonomy): domain Eukaryota; kingdom Metazoa; phylum Mollusca; class Polyplacophora; order Lepidopleurida; family Hanleyidae; genus Hanleya; species Hanleya hanleyi. Next base: position 82,754 of record JAVTVY010029451.1, on the reverse strand, counting down.
GTGTGGAACTTGCGGGAAGTCCACCTCGTGTGGAACTTGCGGGAAGTCCACCTCGTGTGGATTGTGTGAATAATGATCAGGTTACAGGTTAACAAGGACAATCTTTCTTACGTGTTGAACCTTGATGGACTTGCAGGATTGGTCTTTTTCGACCCTCTCCTGACTGGTGCATCTACATGTATGTAATATACATTTGCATTTGTTAGCTGCACATTGCACAGCCTTAAATTGTGGTCATTGGTAAAGCCTTATGGACAGTACCACTATTGAAGATGCCATACTTGTTCATGTAGTCAGAAATATGGAACCATCTTCACTTTTGTTCCCATTTTCCATACTGCCGAACTATCAGGGTTATCTTCGGCTCCAGTGAAATTATTGTCATGTACATGTATTGAAAAATTAGATAAGAGACTGTAATTTGTACCAATATTGTGATCATTCCAAAATGATACTTTGTAGTGCTCAATTTGTTATATTTTAGACCTATTTTTGTAGTACATTATGTCCGCATTTGTCATGTGCATGTATCTAGGATGTCTACGGTCATGACTGAGGGTGTTCAGCATGAATTATTTTACACAGTGAATGACATACTGGTAGTGATACTTGGTTTCACTTGCAGCCCAGTTTTGGATGTACCGTATCTCAATAGTGTATGACTTATTCCCAATTTGGGCATGTACATATTACATGCACCAAAAACATGTTTCTGCAGGGGAGTGGAGATGGAGATAACCCCTTGGAGGATGGAGCTGTAATGTGCTGGGAAATATAGCAATGCAAGTTTACATCTCCAATTTAAATCATCACAACCTTTTCCACTCCTGAATGACTATTTACTAATTGCTGTCAGTTGGCTTTAAGTATGCTTCAGTTGAAATTTGTGAAATTTCCACGTCTTTGGAACACGTATAAATAAGACTTTGCTATCTATTCGTGCAGCAGTTTTCTTCTCCAAGGGTCATCAGTAGGGTACACAGAGGCTTATATCTGACAGATACACTGAATAAAGCCAACGTTTACTTTCTCTATCTTATGAATAAATCAAACAACTTTAAAATGTATTACATATGTGTAATGATCTATACATTTGATCATCGAGAGCCTCCCATCTATCGCTCTATTCTAATGATGTATATTACACGTACGCGAGCCCTATGCTAATATTGGAAGTGACACGGTAGCGCCCGACCACCGAATTGCTACTGTGTTATGTCACTTCGTATTTACATGACTAATTGGTTAACTCCGACGCACGTATTTTACCTGTATATAATCTGAGCGATCTGTAATAAAGATCAATCCATGTCTAACCGTCTTGTTTGTGTGTGTCTGTCTGTGTTTGTCCTCTGTAAAGACTATTTCAATATGCATGAAATTACTCTATCCAACTTGATGACGAAAGTAAATTGCATCTTAACAAAAAGGGTGCTCCCCCTTCCAATAGTGAAAGCTATTCTATGAAAATGATTAACACTTCAACAGTGTCTTGGGATCTAATCTAATTTTTTTTTTTTTTTTTACAGTTAAGCCCTGGACATGCCACTGGGCATTTATTGCCTGTTAATGACCACGCCTTTACAAAAACCCCTACAAAAACCCCTCCAGCATACAAAAAAATGGACAAAAGCTTCAGTGGACAGACGCCCCAGTGCAAATTTACTTTCTGGCAGACATAACAACTTTATAAAATTGTTGCTGCCTGTTGAGAGGCTGAGGGGTTGTAGCACCTCTGCTCTGGTGCCTGATGTTTATGGTTGTGATAATGAAATGATCTGAATTATTAGTTTAAATATGCCTATGTCTGTGATGCACATATAGTTACATGTATGTCATTTATGTACCCTCTAATGTGTTTCTTTCTCTGCATTTTGGTTTGCACATAAAATGAAAATGTCAAATCTTGAGTACATTCCACATGTTTTTAATGTATTATGCAAAGGGTAACTATTGTGTTTTACCAATGGCATGATGATCATGCCTTCTGATATTTGTAAGGAATTGTCTCCATAATAATTTATTACGTGCTGTAACCAGGAATTGGTATGCATGTTACGATAGGTACAGGGTTGTCAATTGTCATTGGGCCTCACCTTCTCATTCAGTACATGTTGATTTACCCGTTATTTCAAAACTTGTTTGCTGTAATTCAAACATGTCTTTCATATGTTATTCATATGTATTGTTATTGCAGGTGCTAAACATCCGTCTTTGTGCATACATCAGATGGAGATCTAGGAAATATTTTTGCAGAAATAAAAACAAATATTTTATTTCATTTTTTAACATTCTTCCATCCCTTTTTCTTATGCCACATTAAATGTACATTGTGAATTCACTGTTTCCAGGTCTATCTTTCTGTTTTTGTCTGTCATGCTTCAATCGCACAACACATTTGTTAGTGCGATCATACTGTACGCTCGTCTCATTTTGATCAATTGCCTGTGCCAGTTTCTATTTACTGATCCACCCATTGACTTCCTCCAAGAGAGAATTCAATGGTCACTCCGTTCTTGGAGACCACCCTGAGAGAAAACAATAGAACGGCTGTACAATTTTTACTATCTTGTAAAACCATGGACAAAGCACCTAGGGAACGGACTCCTATGCCTTAACCTGGACTGCCGCCCATTCTTTGTAATGTCTCTTTGTAATGTCTATTGGAATTCCTTTAATAATTCTAAGAGTGAAGTAATCTATGGAATATATCGGGTATCGACGAATTACTTTCCTGTAGAGTCATATGGTTGCTTTTTAGTCGCTAGACATCAATTTTTCCCACCGCTCGTCACAAAGTACATGTATGTAAAGATTAAAGATAAATATGCCCATTATATTCTGTTTTCCAGTATCCTTATGAGAACTAACCCCCAGTGCAGGGAAGAGGGAAAACCAGCCACCGACCCAAATCTAACTTTTACTGATCATATATATTTCTGTATTGGGTCACTGACAAACCATGTAACTAATGTTATGTAAAATATTATGATTTTAAACACATGCATGCCGGAATATTTCCAATCCGCTGGCGAATATTCATTCCAAGTTTGACAACCTAGTAGTTCATGACAATTGAGCTTATATTTGGCCAGGAATGGAGATGAAGGCTGTTTCGCTCTATGGGTATTTCATTTAAAAGTGAAACCACATATAGTATGTCAGTATATCTTATTTGGGTAACCCCCATGAGTTGTGTCCATCAAATCACAAGTGCCCGTTCCAACTACAAGACCACTAATTACGCTATTTATGAGGGTAGTCGAAAAACTTTGTACCATGACAGCTTTTTTGTCTTCTTATGATGCCTCTGTTATGTAAGCAGGGGTTCAATTTTGATATATCAGCCTTAAGTTTTAAGGCTAGCAGGAGCCAGATTCATATGTCTACATGACAAAGCCGGGGCAAACCCGCTATAGTACAACAGGGACTTGATTCAGAATGCCAAGAACATCTTCAGTCAGTTTCAAGAGATGTGCGAAAGGCCTTACAAATTGCCAAAGGCCACAGCACTGCTGCTAGACAGAAATAAGTGTACGACAGATTCAACCCCCGTGAACACCGATCCTTGTACAGAACAAAGTTTGAATCTCACACTACTGCAATTGCTCAACCTCCGCCAGGTTCATAGCTGTCCTTTACATTGACGGCAAAACCGCAAGTACTACAGGGCCTTCATCCAGATTGCCGACAACACCGTCAGTCAGTTTGAAGATATGTGATGCTGGATATATATGTAGGTGTAGGACAGACCCAAACACCAAACAGCGGCCCTTGCATACAATAAAGATTGAATATCACACTACTGCAAGTCCGAAACCTAAGCAGGTTTATTGATCTACCTCACAATGCCGGCAAAATCGCTAATACTACAGGGACTTGATGCGGAATGCCGACAACACCGTAAGAGTCCGTTTGAAGACATGTATGAAAGGCCGACAAGAACGGTGCTAGATTGACATAGGTGTATGACAGATTTGAAAATCGTGTTTGTCTTGCCCACATTATTAAAACGTTTTTCCTACTATATGCTTTGATGAGCTCATCAGCAACGATAATTCAAAGTTGAATAACAAATAGTAGTAGTATTAGACAATTAGACGTATGATGAAGATGGATTAATTATGTGGATTTTTGTTAATTATGTGGAAATTCAATGTGGCTTTGATGCCCGTATTTGGACTAGCGTAGCGTCAGTGTATTACTTTGTCCGGTAAGGTATTTGCAGACACACTTAGAAGCATTCGACCACACCAACTTATGCTCTCTGGTGTCTCCATGTCAGGGGACGAGAGTTCGTCAGCATCCAGTCATGTGCTCCTTTCACCTTATAGATTCCAGGGGCGCCACCATGCTTCACGATGCCACGTCCGCCGATGACGTCACTTCCGACATTGTCCTTGCTTCATGGGAGGAGGTCGGTTCCGGTGATGACGTCACTTGCAAGCTAGAGGACCCCGGCGATGCCGCCTGGGGAGAAAACATGTGCGCGATGACGTCTTTTCGGAGATGACGTCACTTCCGGGCGATTAAGTCTCTTTCGTCAATGGTCGAAAGCCATGCCGCGGCGATCGAGGCCGACGAACAGGATGACTTGCAGCAGGCTTGTATCCAAATGCACCGCTATATCAGGAAAACAGCCATGCTGTCTGTGAAGAGCATAGCCTCATCTCGCTTCAAATGAGTGGTCCGACGCATTTATCCACCTTGAAGACCAAGCTTCACTTGGAAGAGTATATGGGGTTACAGCCTACAGAAACTCTGAGAAATACTGTCAAAATGTTTCCAATACAGTCTCCTGGACGAATTGGATCCGAGCGAATGGACGACCATTGAACACGAACAAGAGCGAACATGGCCGAAGATTGACGCAACACAAGGGCCGTTTCTGATTGGACAAGAGCGAACACGGCCGAGAATGTATCTGATATATGGGCAATAATCTGGAAGAAATGTAAACACACCCAACGCGGCTCTCTCGGATGGGTGTGATGTAGTGTACCCATGTGAGGTCAATCTACCAGGCTAGACAGACCCATCATGCCCACTACATTCTATCGTATTCTTAGACGGTCTCTAAGGCATACATAACGCGCCATGTTGTTAAACCATTGTGCATATGTACCTGTATACATGGATCACTTTGATCATGATAACCAGCCTTTGTCAGGATCGCCAGGTGGTCCAACGCACCAGTCTTACGTGTTGGTCCACACATGTGGGGACGTGGGTTCGAATCCCACTCCCGATATGCACCGTTTTGTTGTATTGCGACATGTTGTAAATTACAACACATATAAGGGAAGTGGGAAGAGGTGCCGACATACTGACTGCGTCACATGTCTTCACAGAATAGTCTTCTGGTAAACCTATTCTAAACCACATATCAAGAATCTAACGATTCGTGATATGTGTTGTATCTCAGGTACGCTTTTATTGTACCTGTTCATGTGGCAACTTGGATGATATGACCACACGGCCCCTAGCACCGGCATAAGCGGTATTAGATACAAATATAGAGAGCTATGATGGAAATGCCCTGACAACTCGTATACTGGTAAATGGTAAGCTGTTTCGCTGTGACAACTCGTACATTGGAGATTGGTGAGCTGTATCGTCGTCAGATGTAAATGACGGCAATTAACACAAAAGACTAGTCTGTAAGGCCCGATGTCGACCCAGCATCAACTTCCCACAAATGCCAACATATATCAAAGACCAAAAGGTCTGTACAGGGGGCGGGCCTCGGGGACGAAACGTCCACCAGCAGAATCTCGCCATATATAGGTAAAAATTACAACACCTATAAGGGAAGTGGGAAGAGGTGCCGACATACTGACTGCGTCACACGACTTCACAGAATAGTCTTCTGGTAAACCTATTCTAAACCACATATCAAGTCACAGTAGACATGTACCATTATATATAGGGATGTTTGACCATGATAGCCAGCTTTGTCACGATGGCCGAGTGGTCTAAGGCGCTAGTCTCAAGATCCAAGGTAATTCCTTCACCGGGGGTATGGGAATACTGGTCAGCACATGCGGGCGTGGGTTCGACTCCTACTGCTGACACACCATTTTACTGGTCACAATAACCAAATTCAACGCCCCGTACCCTACAGAGGAGGCAACTCTTCCGAGGTAGGCAGATGCACCATGTCTTCACAGAATACCCTATGACGTATCCAGATATCACTGGTTACCATAATGGACTAGTGTATATGGGTATATGTAACCGATTAGTCCCACGTCCCCAACTAATCCGACCGATTTGTTCACTACCGATGACGTCATTTATATCAATAATATACGTCCACATATGTATCCAAAGGCCACATAACCGCCTCTATGAGCCAGCTTATAAGGGTGTACTTTTCATCCATATGAGTGTGTAATTCGCCTATATCTGCGCTTTCCCTTCTACTCCCGAATGTTTTCAAAGTCACACCATGACCAGAATACTGTATTATTTACACAACAATAACTTTACATAGAATTCCCAACATTAGGCCCTGGAGTGCTCGAAGATGCTTAGGGGTGGACCAGAGCGAATGGACGGTCATTGGATAAGAACAAGAGCGAACATGGCCGAAGATTGATGAAACACAGGGGCAAGCACACTACACGCCTGTATCTGTATGTTAGTCCTTCATTCAAGTCTGCATCTGCTAACTTCCGTTATATTTTGTTGGAATATATTCAAAATTAGGATATCCACTCAAAGTTTCTCAAATTTGGCGATACATATCGCATGCTGATAGCAAAGTACGAGCGTAGCGTGCAAGATCTATGGCTTTACGTTTCGTAAGTTTTGTTTTTAAGCCGGGGCTAGAGGTCGTATGACCCATGTACGTCAAGATCCTCATGGTGCTCATATATGGGCAGCCATTTATGTCAAAATTAGCAATTACAAAACCTAAAACCAAACTCAGAAAAGACAGCATATCTTACAATGTACACTGTAGTCTTAAACGCATTTTATATTCCTGCAAATAAAAAAACCCCTTAACTTTGAACGTATACTCAAACCGAAAACAAACGGTACGATGTTCGAATACAAACTCAGAATGAAAAACCTAGTTCTGGACGAATAGCCAGTCCGACACAGAGTGTGACCTATTTGAAAACGAAGAGTATAACTCAGAACGAACGAGCTGTTTCACAACAAACAACGTTCCTTCGAAAATTATTTCGGGAAATAATCGGGTCATTCCGGATGGTAGAAAGATATATGACGTGAAACTGGGCCGCTATTTCGACTTCCGCTATTTCAGGTCGTGACCTAAAAATGAATGTGGTTCTTTTTTGTCCCTAGGTTAAAGTGTACCAAAAGTTTTGAACTTCAGATATCAGACAAAAAAAGTTTACATGGACTTGTCATTCTCATCTTGTGAGACTCCTTACTATGAGTCGCTCATGCAAACGACAGCCACCCCTCAAAATGTGGGGGAGAAGCAGATAGAGGCGCTCGAATGGTCTCCCGTCTGCCGAGCGCCTCCTCGATTATAAAGTACGTTTTTAAAGAGGTCGTTCGTTCTCTGATACGTTGTACGTGCTGAAAAGTTCGCTTGTATTTCCGTATCTCCACTTTTCGTTAATAGTTAGATTCTTCGTTTGGAGAGAGATGAAATATGCGTTTAAAATTAGGATCCTTGTTTGCAAACAGATGACATAAGCGTTTATACAGACGCTTTATATCGTTAGATACGTTTTCTGCTGTGAGTTAAGCTGTACAGCCCGAGCTGGTAATTTTGACATAAATGGCCGCCCATACACATATGAACACCACAATTAAAGCGTGACTGAGATGCATCATTCTCTAGATGACGTCCTTACAACGAACATTATGTATTAAGAATACTGATCAGCGATACGGATTTGATATTTTTGGAACATCATGATGTCTTGTCGGCATATTGAAAACTGTTCTTGCAGGAAACTAGCCTATATTTATGTGTATTATGACTCTGTTTTTTAATTTGGTGCTAATACTTGTATATAGAATATGGAATAGGTCCTTTGGATTATGAAAGCGGAAATTCTTTAATGGACGACGGCTGAATAACAAATGACGGATCAGACGCTTGTAATATAGGCATCACTATTTAAAGAATAACTGATCCAATTCAAACATTCTATCATATATCTGATCCATTATTTCTATTTTATCTTACAGCCAGGCGATTGATCTAGATGGTTATTTTTATCGGATTGAAAAGTACTAAAAAGTAATTGAAACTATTTTGAATTTTTGAAGTGTGTGATTGCAACCGGGCAAACTAAAAGACACTTTTGAAGGGGTACCCTGGATAAAAATATTAGCACTTCTATTGTACCTTTTCAGTGTAATTCAGTAGATGATGGACTTCATACATATGAGTTGGGGCTCATTCCGTTGATGATTGCTTCACTGATAGGCTTTAAAACTGCAGTTAGTCAGTGCTTTTTCAGCTGCATATTTTTCGCAGCATATCTTTGATTTTTTTTTACTGAAATTTATCAGTACTCATGAACAGCATGATACTTATAATTTACTTTACTCTCCGGGGTGGAATTGTTTCACTTTTCGACTTATTTTTCAGAACCTGGCGAAGCCTGCGGTGCTATGTTAAAACCCACGCTGTTAGTGATGGAGGTACAGTGATTAGGATTTTATGTAGACAAGGTCTTCATGACATCAGTGAAATTGCTATCCGGTTCTGTGTTTTTCCATGCACATTTAGAATTGGCGCTGACATACAAAATAGGTCAATCGATTTTCACGGTCATTACCTATCAGGAATTTAACCTGTGAACCTCCCGAGGGTGTTTATTGCAAGGATGAGAGGATTATTGCCTCGGGATGTGCGTGTATTTTTTGGTATTTCTTTTTATTTCATTGCAAATCAGTCAAGGAAAATAATTGTGAACTGACGCCTGATGATATGTAAATCGATTTACTGAACTGTGACGATTGTCACCGATTTGCTAGTACGGCGTGACTAGTCAAGCCCGTCTTGTATAATTTTATAAAGAAGCACTCCATTACTGGGATCAGGAAACCACAGCTAGAGGTTCGCCAACACCTTGTGAGTTAAATTCCATTACAATTAACATTGTTGTATAGCCAGGATTGTATGTACATATTCATTGCTAAGGTGTGTGAAAGGGAAGGCGACTTCATGTCGATTTTGACAACAAATTACAGCTAGCTCCAAATTACATATGGAGTGCAAATATTTAAGCGCCCAATTCTGGCAAACTCAATTCTACATTATAGTAGACAACAAAGCAAATCGGGAAGCTGTCTATTATAATATGCGGGATTGGAACTTAGTTATGGGGCATCAATGAACACCGACAATAGTAAATTTATTAAACAAAAGTCAAGCCCGTCATACCGCACTGAATATACATGGATAACTCAGTGCTAACAACAACGAATTCATAATTTTACCCCAGTCACACAAGCGATGTAATGATTATTCGAGGATACAGAACTGGTCGCTAAGCAATGACATCGATATGTAGCGACACAAATGCTGAGTGATCTGTGAACCTTGAACTGGCAGCTAGCTTCACAACCGAATGGTGAACTGTGAAAGGTGAACTGTAAGTTAACTTCCAGGAGGCATTAGTAATTAAAGTGCTGTCTACTTAAAAAAAATAGACCTCGCTCATTAAATAATTTGACAACAGAAGAATATTCACCACTGTACTATGATAATGAAAAGCTAACGAATATCCTCCAAACGAGAATTACATCTATGTGCTGGAGGATGTTCGTGTTAGATTATTTACTCTTGGGAGTAGTGACGGTAACATACGAAAACCTCCCTTAGGTAATGTTAGTAAAGCCAAATAATACTTTCATTGATAAGCACAAAAAGTTCTTTCATGCAGACAAAATACTCAAGATGTATATTACTAACGCCCAGAATTATGAGTGATAAAACAGCGTCGACTGAAGTTAGAAACTGGGCGCATTGACCCATAACGAATCTAATGTTTTTACCATACATGCGGTGATATCAAATCGACATACTGTATAGTTGAAAAACATGTTTTGTAGAAATTAATTAGACAACACTATACCACCAATTGCCTTAACTCAGAGTTTCTCAAATTAGGTGACAAATGTCACACGTTACTGATAACTGCTGACCATTCGCAATCTTATAGGGAGAGATACAGGACATAGGACTTGTAAAATCCTTTGGGTTATATAACACTGCTCAGTAGTATGAATCGAATTTGTCAATACGGACAAGAAATAAAGATGATAGCCATCACTAAAAATAACATCATCACCGATAAATAGAGGATATCACCTGTTTCTTGACGAATATCATAAATATTTCATCGAGTGGGGTGAGAAAATGCCAATTTTCTCACCCCACATTATTTATGGTATTCGTCAAGAAACAGGTGATTTTATTTTTTATTATATACGTCTGTTGTACTACTTTATTCTGAATTTTTTTAAACATTAAAATAATTCAGATTGTGTAGGGTTTTTCAACTGAAGATAAACTGAAAAAGTGGTTATTTTCCCTCTGACGTCACTCGAGGACTACTTTGCTGTCAACAAATCGCACGTGCTGCAAGAGAATTTCTTTCAGTCGGGTTTCCTGCACTTTAGTATCGATGACATCCAGCAGAGAATTTTATTGGCTTTATATCCCAAATAAACAATTTTCATGCCGACCCGTCAGCCAACTCACCATCAGTCACGTCGTGCTTGTGTAGGTGCACGCGTACGTGACTAGCCGGTCCCATTGTCGCCATCGCGGGCATTTCTTATTCATTTTATGCCTATTTGTTTTTTATTTCCATAAGTCATAATAACATACAAATCCTTCCCAATTATTTAGCTTGTTTTTCTTTCGCGCATAAACCTTGTGGAGGTTCGGTCAATTGCCTCATTGCTGTGACCATGGTGACATGTATTTGTGCGCTGTGACGTCATTTGTCATATCATCACAGTGATGATATATTTGATATCATCACTGCAGTGAAAATATCGCTTTTATTCACTTTCTCATCACAAAGTATATAAAAAATGGTGATATTGCATTGTTTAATTATCACTCATAAATGCTCTCCAATTTATAAAACCAAGCCCCTTCACCGTTAATTGATTAGAAGAGGGCCTCATCACCGATAAATGGTGAAGAGCAATCACAATTATTCTGACTGTGTTAACCGCTTCAGGCCTGCAAGAAATTGGCTTATGTTTATCTATATTTTTAATTTCGAATTACTTGGATTTTATTGCTTGCATTGTTAATTAAATAAGGTCCTTCGATTATAGACGTGGGAATTATTTATCGATAAATATATTTATTTACAACCTCCGAATATTATTTCGAACAATATAAGTCCGTCTCAGTGTAATAGCATTTCACCGAAAGTGGTGTTGAATTCTCGATAAACACCGGCGAACACCTGCAGTGCTGTGACGTTAACGGCTAGTGGGATAACTATAGTGAGCGCGCGCGTAATTGATACTTTCTCGCAATATCAACAATGTTCGCATTGACCAGCTGGGAAGTGACGCCTCATTCAAAAATTGTTTTCATCAATGTGGAAGGCATACACTAACTAATTTAAACTGGTGTTTATCTCGGAAATTTGAGGCCCGAGGCCGCAGGCCGAGTGTCTAAACTGCTGGACGTATATGGTAAGCCGTAGGGGACAAAAATCGCCATTTGGTGTAGACACATATTCTTAGCCAATCACAGAGCTGTTTTACGTGTAGACATTAATTATTATCTGTCTACATACAATTTAATTCGATATCATATCGAATTATTTTATATCCGTATACATATTATTTAGATACTGTATCAAATATTTCAATGCTACATCAAATTAATTTGTATACGCATTGCAGATGATTTAGATACTGTATCGAATCATTTTGTATCCGTATACATATTATTTAGGTATGGCATCCTAACTATATTTCGATGTAGCATCGTATTGAACCAATGAAATCGTCGGAATTATAGACACCATAAATTACTTCCGCTCCTATAATCTCAACAGTCAATTAATAGAATAAACTTTTATGAATAAGTTTGTCGCGCCTCGTGGTTGGAAATGGTTATTGCAGTATGGCGGGAGAAGCGTCAGGCGCATAGAGTCGTTTACTTCTCTTCTAAAGCTATACAGAAATTGCTCCCTGTCTGTACCAGACATGTTTCAGGAGTTGAAAAATGGCGCCGTGGCACATGTGGCCGCGCGTGGAATCTGTAACGCACGTTGTCATTGGTTGATCCATTTTTACAGGAAACAGAACATTTTGTGGCGGAAGCGATTACTGCATGTCATACATATTTCCAGTGGTCGTGATTGATTCAATTATGTATGACATATTTAATGAATTATGTATGACATATATAATGAATTATGTATGACATACATAAAACTGTTAAATGATTGACTGAAATGTGTCTACACCAAATATCCATTTTTGTCCTCTGTGGCCAACCACACTTTTAAATATTGGGATGCCATATATAAATAATATGTATACGGATACGAAATGATTTGAATGGGGATACAAATTAATTTGATGTAGCATCGAAATATTTGATGCAGTATCTAAATAATATGTATACGGATATAAAATAATTCGATATGATATCGAATTAAATTGTATGAAGACATAATAACCAATGTCAACACGTAAAACAGCTCTGTGATTGGCTAATAATATGTGTCTACACCAAATGGCGATTTTTGTCCCCTGGGGCCTACCATAAAAGTGTGATTAAATATTAATGTGCATGCATGAACATTTGTATTTCTAGTTTCTAGGCATCTGATACATGTAACCTGAAATTTGTTAATTCAGTTCCCATACTAAAATTTAAGGGTGAATAAAGGTTAACAAAGTGTAGGCCTGCACGTGCCTCCTATATATTTCCTATATTTTTGAGTTATTCCTATATTTTCCTTTATTTTACTCAAAACCTCCCTAGATATTTCCTATATTTTGACTTTTTTTAATGAAAACTTTCACCAATGCTCTGAAATGAGTCAAATAGGCATGAGGAAATACATTTCTGAATTTTTTTTGCATCGCTTTGCTCGGCAAATATGAAAATATTGGAATCTCTCTTTGTTGAACCAAGCAGCACAATGGGTCTCCTCAATCGCCACCACTATGACCACATTCAGTGGAAATAATTTGATTAAACATCAGAAAAATTGGAACACACAATGTAGTAGTGATCTGTCTCGTACACTATTATTTCCTATATTTTATCAGGAAAATTCCTATATTTCTCTTATATTTTGGCAAATTTCCTCTTATATTTTCTGCTATATTTTCACTGCAGCCCTGAAAGTGATTAAATTAAGTTCAGCAGATGATTAGCTATCTTTACCATAATCAGTGGAATATAAACTTGATAAAACGTTTCTTTCCTTTTCTTCTTTTCAGTACCTTGGGAGTGAATAAATGATGCAGTTACCATGGAAATTGGCAAATATCTATGTCTTCTTACATGGCAGACCTTATTGACCGCTGTACTCTCAGCCATAGGTTTGTATACTGTAGTACAAGTACATTGTCCAAACTAATCCCTATGTTGTCATTTGCCAAAATTTGTAAATATCCAGATCTACATTTTTTGCTAAACATCTGTACAACATTTCATGCTTATAACAAAAGCTAGATCTAACTATCTCACAGCTGCTGGAATAATTCATGAGAAAGAACTTAGGAATTTTCTCTTTATAGGAGACAATCTCACGTTCGGCTATTTCCGTATTGGCGGAACGAGCCTCTCACATAGAATGCACAAATTCCCACCCGTGGGGAGCGTATGGCGATCAAGTAGTGAGCCGACTACAAAATAGTGCCTTTGGTAATCGAGCAATTCGATCGCATTTTATTGTGAAATGAAGTTAATTTTAACCAAACGAACATAATTCATTCAAATTATACAAAACTATTTCTATGTTTAGTTCAATAATAGCAATCTATCCCAGAACTCAGCAACTGGGCTAATTTCCGTCAATACGGAAATATACGAATGCGAGATTGGTTCCGACGAAAATTAATTGTGCGCATGATAAGATAAGATTCTTTATTGTACTGAGCATCCCATTTGAGACAGAGTACAAAACACATAAAAAGTAGAACAAATAAGAAAGTAAACAAACAGGTGCGACGTTTCTGTTTTCGCAGCTAAAGTGAGTTCTGGGGCTAGATTGTATAGTAGAGTACTGGTATATCAAAGGATAGCTGGGTGGAGGGCATTACACTCAAAGATGTTTAACAGTAATATGCATTGTTTTGCTGAAATGCAGGCATATGCACAGGAGTGTTATTTAACATATTTTCCCTGCAACCAGGGAGCTTATTGGCTAAAATCTATGGTAATTCCCCTAATAATTCGATCACAGGAAGTGCAGCAAAAATGGCTTATATCTGGAAATATTCTTGATGGCACCAGCTACAAAGTATCCCATTTTGTCATTATATGGCTTTTCTTCAATTTGAATGAAGAATGGGAATGTTAGTTTTTCTCTGTGTTTGAATAACAGAGTTTAAAAGTGAAGTTCCTGTGTAACATATTTTCACATGTCATGCAGTCATTCATTCCTGAGGAGTGTGATCACACCACACTCCCAGGGCTCGCTTTAGAGCATGAGAGATGACCTGCAAAAAAAAACCCCTTCCAAAAAATTTGCAGATCAAATCCAAGATGACCTGCAATTGCAAAATTTGACCTGCATTTTTTTAATAAGATTATGTGGTTCTGCCTTCGAATGTGTGATCACGCAATCTTTTTTGATTGTACGAGTGCTGCTAATCCAAGCTTGTTGAAAATTTCTCACCGTTTGAATTTGCCGTTCGTACTTCGAACACAGCGAGCAGTTCATTTCTGTCACAATATCATGTCCGGTTTTTTTTCTCCTTTTTCGTAATGTTGAGCCAGTCGTTAAACCCCCACGATCGTACAGTTGATACTTTTGCCATCACACAATTTATTTCATTATTTGGCAGCCCGGCAAATTAATCTGTCAGTTCATTTTGGTCAGTCTCTCAGCAACAAACGAACGGAAATAGGATTCCTAGAACAGCGGCGCACGCATGCGTAAGGACAGTAAATTATGACCTGCAATTTTTTTTTTTTTTTTTTTGCAGGCTTAATTTTCATATGGCCTGCAACACTCAAATTTGGCCTGCAAATTCCAATTTAGCAGGCCGCTGCCCTGAGCCCTGACCTCAATCAGCATCACACTCCTGAATTGATTTAGGCGAGTGGAAAACAGCAATTTTGCAACAACTTCTCTATATACTGAAAGCCTTCAGGAGTGTGACTTACACTCCTAATATAATACTAGAGGGGTGGTTTACAGCACTCCTGCTGTTTTCAAAAATGAAAGACTGGTCATGCCTGTGGTGGAATTTGACCTCTGTCATGAATAATTCATTCATTATCATACCTCAGCATGCATATGATCTACATCAGCTAATTGGAGTTACAAGCATGCACCGGGACAATGGGAGACAAGGGTTAATCACAACATTCAATCTAAACTTATGAAGACCGATTTACTTGTACCATTAATGAGTAATGTATTCTCTTAAAATTGCCTGAGATTATCATTCTGGTTGAAGATCATCATAGGTCATCATGCAGGTTGTCCTGCTTGTTGAAGATGACCATAGGTTATCCTGCTTGTTGAAGATCATCATAGGTTATCCTGCTGGTTGAAGATCATCATGGGTTAACATACAGGTTATCCTGCGGGTTGACGATCATCATATGTTATCATGCATGTTATCCTGCTAGGTGAAGATCATCATAGGTTATCCTGCTGGTTGAAGATCATCATAGGTTATTGTGTAGGTTATCCTGCTGCTTGAACATCATCATAGGTTATCATGCTGGTTGAAGATCATATTAGGTTATCATGCAGGTTGTCCTGCTGGTTGAAGATCATCATAGGTTATTGTGTAGGTTATCCTTCTGCTTGAACATCATCATAGGTTATCATGCTGGTTGAACATCATCATAGGTTATCATGCAGGTTATCCTGCTGGTTGAAGATCATCATAGGTTATCCTGCCGGTTGAAGATCATCATAGGTTATCCTGCTGGTTGACGATCATCATAGGTTATCATGCATGTTATCCTGCTAGGTGAAGATCGTCATAGGTTATCCTGCTGATTGGAGATCATCATGGGTTATCCTGCTTGTTGAAGATCATCTTAGGTTATCCTGCAGCTTATCCAGCTGGTTGAAGATTATCATAGGTTATCCTGCTGGTTGAAGATCATCTTAGGTCATCATGCAGGTTATCCTGCTGGTTGAAGATCATCATAGGTTATTGTGTAGGTTATCCTGCTGCTTGAACATCATCATAGGTTATCATGCTGGTTGAAGATCATCTTAGGTTTATGCAGGTTGAAGATCATAATAGATTTTCCTGCTGGTTGAAGATCATCATAGGTCATCATGCTTGTTATTCTGCAGGTTGAGATCATCGTAGGTTATCCTGCTGGGTGAAGATCATCATAGGTTATCCATCATAGGTTATCCTGTTTGTTGAATATCATCATAGGTTATCCTGTTTGTTGAAGATCATGATAGGTTATCCTGCTGGTTGAAGATCATCATGGGTTATCCTGCTTGTTAAAGATCATCTTAGGTCATCATAGGTCATCATGCAGGTTATCCTGCTGATTGAAGATCATGATAGGTTATCCTGCTGGTTGAAGATCATCATAGGTTATTATGCAGGTTATCCTGCTGGTTGAACATCATAGATTGTCCTGCTGGTTGAAGATTATCATAGGTCTTCATTCTGGTTATTCTGCTGGTTGAGATCATCATAGGTTATCCTGCTGGTTGAAAATCATCATGGGTTAACATGCAGGTTATCCTGCTGGTTGAAGATCATTGATGTGTTATCCTGCTGGTTGGAGATCATCATAGGTTATCATGCAGGTTATCCTGCTGCTTGAAGATCATCATAGGTTATCCTGCTTGTTGAAGATCATCTTAGATTATCCTGCTGATTGAAGATCATCATAGGTTATCCTGCTGATTGAACATCATCATATGTTATCATGCATGTTATCCTGCTAGGTGAAGATCGTCATAGGTTATCCTGCTGGTTGGAGATCATCATAGGTTATCCTGCTTGTTGAAGATCATCTTAGGTTATCATGCAGCTTATCCAGCTGGTTGAAGATTATCATAGGTTATCCTGCTGGTTGAAGATCATCTTAGGTCATCATGCAGGTTATCCTGCTGGTTGAAGATCATCATAGGTTATTGTGTAGGTTATCCTGCTGCTTGAACATCATCATAGGTTATCATGCTGGTTGAAGATCATCTTAGGTGTATGCAGGTTGAAGATCATAATAGATTTTCCTGCTGGTTGAAGATCATCATAGGTCATCATGCTTGTTATTCTGCAGGTTGAGATCATCGTAGGTTATCCTGCTGGGTGAAGATCATCATAGGTTATCCATCATAGGTTATCCTGTTTGCTGAAGATCATCATAGGTTATCCTGTTTGTTGAAGATCATGATAGGTTATCCTGCTGGTTGAAGATCATCATGGGTTATCCTGCTTGTTAAAGATCATCTTAGGTCATCATAGGTCATCATGCAGGTTATCCTGCTGATTGAAGATCATGATAGGTTATCCTGCTGGTTGAAGATCATCATAGGTTATTATGCAGGTTATCCTGCTGGTTGAACATCATAGATTGTCCTGCTGGTTGAAGATTATCATAGGTCTTCATTCTGGTTATTCTGCTGGTTGAGATCATCATAGGTTGTCCTGCTGGTTGAAAATCATCATGGGTTAACATGCAGGTTATCCTGCTGGTTGAAGATCATTGATGTGTTATCCTGCTGGTTGGAGATCATCATAGGTTATCATGCAGGTTATCCTGCTGCTTGAAGATCATCATAGGTTATCCTGCTTGTTGAAGATCATCTTAGATTATCCTGCTGATTCATAGGTTATCCTGCTGGTTGAAGATCATCATAGATTTTCCTGTTGATTGAAGATAATCTTAGGTCATCATGCAGGTTATCCTGCTGGTTGAAGATCATCCTAGGTTATCCTGCTGGTTGAAGATAATCTTAGGTCATCATGCAGGTTATCCTGCTGGTTGAAGATCATCATAGGTTATTGTGTAGGTTATCCTGCTGGTTGAAGATAATCTTAGGTCATCATGCAGGTTATCCTGCTGGTTGAAGATCATCATAGGTTATCCTGCTGGTTGAAGATCATCTTAGGTCATCATGCAGGTTATACTGCTGGTTGAAGATCATCATAGGTTATAGGCTACTGCTGTTTGAAGATCATCTTGGGTTTATGCAAACTGAAGATCATCTTCTATCTTAGGTTTATGCAGGTTGAAGATCGTTTGGATACTGTTCCTCTTTTCTGTTCACAACAGTGGTCCATGTGCACCTGTGTGTACATGGGCCATCAGTTTAAAGTTGTTTCACCCAGCTAACCACATGAATGGCTAACAGTAGTTTGAAATTCGCACAGGATATATATATAGCGCTGATGTCAGTTATAATATTCCATGAATGATATTATATCTGAATGTACTGGGATTGACACTGTCTGATCATCTAATTGCCTTATCTGTTTTGTTTTTGAGCAGTTGAAGTTACATAGAAAACTATTTGTCATAATTAGTTAAATTTTCCACCAATTTGGCATCTCTGCCACCCAGTGTTATTTAATGCATATGAGTGCATTAGCTATTTAAGAATTAAACATAAAACTGATTAGGTTTGATCATGTGGTTGAATGTCCGGTACATATGATGTTTTATTATAAAAATCTTTATCATCTTTGATTTCTTGAAGTAAAGATACTTGAATTGCCCGAATTTCAAGTGCATTTGTCATTTTTGTTCAAAAGGTACATGTAACAAGAGATATCTATTTCTCTGTTTACTATATATTCTGGATTGTATATTGATCTCGAGCGTAGGTCTGGGACATACATGGATTTGGTGTAGGCAGGCGCAGTTGTTGGGTGTGTATTCTTGGCTGACTGACTCACTGTGTGGCAATGATTTAAAATATAGATTTTACCTTCATGTATGCTAACAGCTGGCCAATTGTTCATGGATAGAGCCCCATTTGAGAACTTCTTGTAATGTTTATTGTATAGTAGTACCAGGGTAAACATGTCAATATTTCGATCAGGCCATGGTGTATTTTAAACACCATGTTTTGAATTTCATCACCCTAAATTTAGCAAATTTAACATAGAAGAGGTAGGAAGTATACACTCTGTTATCAGGAAAATTTCCATGAATTTTGGCACCCTGATTCAAATTTCTGGCTTAACATTTTCAATCTCATAAGATCAGAGTGATCTAAATTATTAGATCAGGAAGTTGACAAAATAGTCTAAAATCATGCAGATCATCCATATTTTAATGATTTTAAAGCGTGATCAAACTTATTACAGCAACTGATTTTATTTTGTCCACAAAAGTGGGAGTTATTTTGTCCACAAAAGTGGGAGTGAGATGGAATTTTAATAGTGTGGTCCGATAATTAGGGGATTTACTGGAAATTGGAAATCAATAAAAATTTAGTTAAGTCCAGCTTCAGATATGACTGGTTTGTACAACATTGTAAGTAGATACAGTAAATACTCTGATTTTTCATTCACATAAATGTAAATGAAATTTCTCACTTAAACATACACAGGCAAACTTTCACCAACCAGTACCGTTCAGTTCTGTACCAATTGGTACCGTTCAGTTTCCTGTTGGTACCCTCTAGGTAACTTGTTGGTACTGCACGGATATTTTAGGCTTGGTACCGTTAGGTCCTGACTGAACAGTACCGTGCAGTTACCAATCAGTCACCACACGGTAGTATATGCCAGGTTCTTTCCAGTTACCTACCAGTAACTGATTGGTAACCGATTGGTAGCCACCATCATCCTAACTTTACAGTACCGTGCAGTTCTGACTTGTAGGGTACTGGTCAGTTACTGATTGGTAACCACTGGGTTATACCGTACAGGAAATGTGAGGTTACTGCTTGGTGACAGCTTGGTACTGTTCAGCTACCGATTGGTATCACGGGTTGGTTCCACAAAGTGGCAACTGATTGGTGACCACTTGGTACCTTCGTGTAACTGATTGGTAGAACAGATGTTTTATTGGAAAGGTACCAATTGGTAGCCAATCATTGGTGACCACTTGGTACCATTCAGTAACTGGTTGGTACCACACTTTATTCGACAAAAGTACCCATTGGTAACTGATTGGTGACCGCTTGGTACCAATCAGTAACCGGTTGGTACCCATTGGTAACTGATTGGTGACCAATTGGTACCAATCAGTAACTGGTTGGTACCACACAAGTACCAATTGATAACTGATTGGTGACCACTTGGTACCAATCAGTAACAGGTACCGCAGCTGTTCTTCCACAAAATACTAAATGATAGGGAAGATATATTTCATTTATGGTGTATCAATTTTTATTTAAATACGACCAAGATACTTGCATGTGGATGGTTATTCAATAAAAAAGAAAACAAACGTTACCTTTTTCGCAGACAATTCACACCACATTTTTGTCATACGCCATAGATAAGCATGTTGTATATTTTTTCTATTCACTTCCTATAATCTCTGGGAACATGGCAATCACACACAATATGTGTTTTAAGCACAATTTATTTTTCAGCAATTTTCAAACATTATCAAGTTGAGAAATTCAACATTCTCAAGGAATAAAAATTGAAAGGCATATTTATTACACAATTGTCGAGTCTTGTTTTTTCTAATGATCCTCTCATACGATAGCATGAAGATAGAATTCACGGTAAGTTACCATGCATGATCTAAAGAACAAACATTTCTTTTCATATAAATCATTTTGATTATTCCTTACATACTATCTGGTAAAAAATAATTGTAGATCTTCAACTGAAATCTTTCAAACAAAATATCAAAGATTTGCTGATATTGCTGGAATTGGTAAATTCAATTTATTCACTGGGCTGGAAATAAGGCGTGGTTATGGGAACCTATTTACAGGTTACTGTGAAATTTGAGGTGTCTGGTTATTGGGCAAAAGGCGGTTATGTCCCCTTCTCTCTAGACAAACCACTAGAGGGCGTTGGGTGTAAAGCAGACGACATGTGCAGCAAAGGAAGTTCTGGCAACATTTCGTTGCACAGCAGTGAAAAAGAAGTATTAATTTCTTCCATTAATGCATTATGTCAGAAATTGGAGTAGAGGAGGTCTTTCAGATCATTTAGGACGAGTGGGACTTCGTGTTGAACTTTTTATACATTCCGGATGACTACAGTCTACACACTGACTGAATCAACTCAGTGAACAGGTCACAGCAGCAACAACAACACCATGCTGACAAATAGCAGAAACTTGCAGCTTGCACTCGGACTCAAAAGTTGCAGATTGTAAGATTCAACAGTCACCAGTTGAATTTTATGCAACCCCAGGTTGGGCCACACAGTCTTTCTCTGAGAAGCAATGCCAAAAATACCAGGTAACTCAATGATCTCAATTTTTGCTTTGATTTTGTCAAAATCAACAAATCCAGTTGTCAGCTTTTTTTCTTCGACAATTTAAATACTGCTATCATTCTTATACGTAAAACATTTTGCTCAAACTTTATGCGAATTTGTTTGATTCCCTTAAATTATTTTTCGCATAAATTTGAAATCACAATTTTGCAGGGTTGAATAAATCTTTATGGTAATGAAAAAGTGAAACGTTATATCTTGAACAACTCTCTAATGAGACTCAGAGTGGAGAACAATACATCTGCTGTTCCATCAGCTGCCAACGACTATGCAGCTATGGGTGTCTGACCTATTATCGTGTGTTTTTGAAGGTTTATTTGAAATATATAAAAAGTACTTCTTGAAATGATATGAAAACTGACACGATGATTGCTGAGCTCATTGGCTATCTTCTGTTATGAATTAAGTCCATGACGTCACTCCCTTCTGCACGTGCGAGAGCTATTTTTAAATCGACTTTTCAGCTCAGTTCCCACCGTGGACAGTACCAGTTATCGAACACCCATCGTGAACAAGAATTTGACGTTGAAGTACAATGTATTTTCAAGTTTTGTGCATGACAATCGTTAGTTGGAGTTCTGTCGTTTAAGATGATATGATCATTGTTCAATTTCTATACGTATTTTCTTAGAGCAAGATCCGGAAGACAGGGTGGTAGATCATCGAATTTCGCACCCCGCCACAACATGAGAAATTCCGAATTTTGATCAAAGCAAAAGTGTTAGATTTCAATTTTTCGACTTTCGTGGCTACCTATAATTCTATATTTTGCATAACAAGTAGAAATGATCTCCCCTTTGTTCTGACATATTATTGCCTTGTCATCACGAGCACAACGCTAGCTAAGATTCATAGCGTCTCCCTTCCCTCACCGCTATGCCGACGACAAATACATTTCCGTAGTGGTAACTCGAACATCTCCATGGCATACTTATTATTACCTTTGCGCCCTATTGGACCTTCAACTTGAGAAAATGAGCCGCCATGAATAAAAATACAGAAATGGCAGACTATATGGCCATTCGTCGGTCAAAAATTAATTACAGACGTTAAAATTATTCCTATGGAGCCTCCATATCACCTGAAATCGAGGGTCAAGAAGATGGGCATTTGGGGGATGGGTATACAGGGGATGATGATCACAACACCGATTATGGTATTTTTATTCATGGCGGACCTTTTTCTCAAGTAATGAAGGTCCAATAGGGCGCAAATGTAATAATAAGTGCGCCATGGAGATGTTCGAATTACCACCAGGGAAATGTATTTGTTGTCGGCATAGTGGTGAAGGAAGGGAGACGCTATGAATCTCGAGCGCACAACACGTGCGCTCGAGATGCATGTCCGATAACTGACCTGTCCGATAACTGTTCTGACACCCGTAGGGTAAAGATTCAATGGCTGTATGTACACCGGTTTTCCGTAATTCAATTGATCTCTGTACATCAAATATTTCCGAAACTTCGATGTTTTGTGAACTATGCATCGTCCGATAATATCAGAAAATCGCACCAGGATTTTATTTTTATTTTATTTTTGTTTTTCATTATTTATGGCAATTTATCTGTATTTCCTAAATTAATGTTAATCATATTGAAGCCATACCCCAGGCATGGACGGGAACAGCCAGCTGTGAGGCTGGGTTGCCCCGAGGCTATACGGTACGATTTTGGAGGTTAAAATAACACCGAAGCAAAATTTATTCACCAAAAATGATCTTCATATTAGAGAGAGAATCAAGATAATACTCAATGAATATTCAAATAATTGCAGGTTTTATTCAAGGAAGAAAGGTTCATGTGAAAAAGAAAATTATATATCACTAAAAAATTTGTATGAAACCCTTTCAAAGGAAATGACCAATTTCATATTACATTTTTATTCCATCCAGGTAAAATACAGTATGACATGGGGAATATGGAGGGTAGGCCTACTCTGCAGTCTTCAGAAAAATGTCCAGGAATAGGTATGTGGGTAATAGATACCGGTACCGCATATGATAATGTATTTTGACAAGTTATAAACAATCTGTCACTCATGTTCTTACACCCCCCCCCCCTGTCTTTTTAAGGGGAAGGGAATGTTCGCATGCAGTCCCTGTCAGTATGGCAGAACTTATCCAGACAATATCTTGGCTACTATTAATCGACTTTTAGAGTGAGTGAGTGAATATGGTTTAACGTCGCTTTCAACTATATTTCAGTCATATCACGACGTTGGGTCCTATTCCTTTTCAGACCTGGCAACCACATGGGTGGGCTTGGGGTCCTATTCCTTTTCACCGGGAACCCCACGGGTGCTCGACTTATTGAGACATTCTTTCATTAGAAGATTCTTAGTTCCTTGCAGAGATATGCATTGTCACATATTTTACCCGTTAAAATATTTTGCTGAATTATGCCTGTGTATCGTAAACGTCAAGATCAGGCCCGTAGCCAGGGGGGTTATTTTGGGTTCGGGAAAACCCCCCTTTCGGAAATATTATATATTTTTCTCATATAAATGCCCTTTTCAAACTATTTGCCCTTTTTCCCATACAGCGAACCCCCTGATGTGCCCTTTTGGAGTGAAGGCGAACCACCCCTCAGTAAATCCTGGCTACGGCCCTGAAGATAAGCTTATCTGGTCCATTATATCAGTAACTTTTTTACACGGAAGAGATGCTTTAGGGTCACCTGGCAGATGTGACTGTTTTTCTTACTCTTAATTCATTGTCCACAGAGTTGTGGCCCTTTATCAATGACATCAATACACTTTTGTACATTGTCACTATCTCTGCCACAAACTCGCACATTCATTGGCTAAGTACTTGCTTTGAGACAACCATGTAGGACAAAATTGTGACAAACGGGTTCGAAATAATCACAAACAGGTTCGAAATATTTTTGTGATCGGTGCAGTGTTGCCATTGTGCCACGAGCACTGATGAATTCGCAGTTGTTGACGTTACGCTGCATCAAGCTAGTTTGAAATAAACGCAAACCATTGAGCATAGTTTCTCTCAATTTTTGGAAGTGGTTGATGTGAATATGGTCTTCCCTGTGATATGGACAGTCACACTTTACTAGTAAAATTATTGAAGAATAAATATCATGGGTGCCAAAACCCTTATCTTGGTTTGAGGGATCTTCCATTGTTATTTACTCAAATGCTAGTTCTCTCAGTTGATTAGTCAACTGGACCAATTGACAATCAGGAAGGAACAATTACAGAATCTTTAATATTTGATAGTTTGTATTGTGCAAGTCCCCCATTTGGTCCAAATGTCCAAATGTTTAGGGATATATTTTGGTGGGAGCAAAAGAAGGAAAATCAGGTTCCCATTTGCAAAAGGCGTATCCTATTACAAATGGTACCACCATCTACCGTTTTCATTTTTCATCTATAATGACAGACCCACATTTTTGCGTTTAATTTATTGTTTGTAGAAGCTAATAATCCAAACTGTATACAATTATCACCCCAGAATGGATTGAAAGGATGATGAAACACCAAGCAAAATTCATTTATGTGAATTTGGAGAACGTCGTTCTGTCAAATCCATTTTGAATGCTTCATGATGTTCACATGACATTAGCAATATTATACAAATGACGTTAGCAACATTTTTCCCAGTGCTCAAAATTATGTTTAGGCAATATTAGGCAAGATCACAAGTTGGTAATTTTCGTGTTATCTACCTTGACAGAGCTGATGTTAGACACCATTTTTTTTCTCATCTCTCATTATTCCCATTTGCTCAAATTTTTTTACTAGCTTGATGAGTCAGTAGTGAACAGCTAATGAAAAGTACATTATAAAGGTTTAACAGCTATTCATTTTGTTTTTCTTTGATTATCTTGATTTTGGAATGTTGCTAATGTCAATTTTTTCTATGACAGATTTTGGTACCTTTTATAATAGAATATGCCAAATTTGAAAAATGGTACTAAAATATAATCTGAACAATGTCTAATACCAACCAAGGAGATGCTGATCCATCCTTACAAATATATCTCTGGATGTTTTATTTACTAACCATGTTGTCCATGTGCTAATAAACTGCTCCTATTTTTTCTTGTGTTACCTCAAACTTCCATTTATCTTTCAGCTTGCAGTACCAGGCGATATGACTAAATACAGAGCCAGAGCAAGACATGTTGAAAATTCAGACCCTCTCCTGTTCATACCACAACATGACAAATGAGGATGCATCCTAGCTGCTGAGGGAAAATTCATCAGAAACCACTGATACATGCATATTCTTGTGAAAACTGAGCACTATCAACATCTCTCCATGATGACAATTACTACTGTCAATCAGGTTACCAACAGGTTACCTCCTCCAGAAAACCAACATGGCAGTTTAGTGCAACAACATAACCTGTTCAGAATACTACTTAAAAAATTTAAAGTGTGTGTATTTCAGTCCAGTATACCTTTTAACCACAACATACTGATTGAACATGATCAGTTGATGATTGGACATTTAACACGATCGACAAATTAATGACCAAGGACCAAATACTAGTCTAGCAGTCAGCAGGGAATGTGATAAAGTGGTATAAATAGAACATTGACGAATGACTTACTTTAGTGTTTTTTAATATTTCCTAATTCTTTAAATGTTGAATCTTAGAGCTTGTAAATTTATCAACCCAAATTTTGCACGCAAGCAGATATGCCCAGTAAGGTAACGTGGGGTAACTTTGACAGTGGGACAACTTTGACACCTTTTTGTTTTAGTTATATTAGCATACTGTTACAGCTCATAGCCTGCAGTTATCTCATATTTATATATAAGATGCTGTTATCTGCTGAGGCAGCAGGGCGTAGATGGCCAGCCATGTGACACTCTTCATAAGATGGCCACTTAACATGTTGTAGTTGGCACTGGTGTAACTGTTAAAAGTTTGACACAAAAACTTCTACATGTATGGTGAAGATCTGCAATGTTTTGAGTTTATAGTAAAAATATACTATTTTAGAAGTAGTAATCATTGATGTAGTAGCTTCATCCGATTCTTTCTTGTTGCCACTATTTTCAGTAAATTTGTGTATTTGGGGTAACTTTGACACCACGTTCACCACTGATTCCCATGATGATGTCAAAGTCACCCCGCTCAACATGTCAAAAGTTACCCCAGCTGGTTTGCTATGACTTTGATGATGCATGTCAATGTTACCCCAGGGCATTCACCATGGGGTAACATTGACACATGTTCTTCTTAAAATTTACATGCAATAAATATCTGTGGTTATCACACTTAATCAGAACAGGTCCAAATATATCCAGTGTGGATTCTTAATGGTACCCAGTGTTGACATAGTGGGTTCTGGTCTCCAAATCAGCTTGGTGATAAAGTTGTGTCAAAGTTACCACGTTTTACCTTATACTCAATTGCGAGGACACTTATTCCTGCCTGCTTCACATGCTTGCTAGTGTATTTCAAATTACAGACTCGTTTCATGATCATAAATATTACATCCAATTTACGGAAATTCTTCAGTTGTAAGATTGATCCGGGTTCATGTTGGTTTACAGAAAGATGTAATATACATAAAATAAAGACTTGAAGTACGCAAAGCTTACCTCGTGTAACTTGTTATGAGACCGTCGTGCAGATCAGATCAAGATCTGAATTCAGGAAATCTTTTACTGTGTATGACAGCTAAGAAGATTTATTTATCCTTTATTTATCTTCTTGGACTGATGGGTATCTCTGATATTTGTGATCCCACATAGCATACCGAATAATACAGATCTTAGTAAATTAATATCTTATCACAGCTCTCCTGTAGAGACATATGGGGGGGGGGGGGGCTAATGTCACACTCAGGGTTATTTCACTCATATGGTGACAGCCAGTTTTAATGGTGGAGAAAGCCGGAATTCTCTGAGAGGTGAGCAAGTAACTGGCAAACTTTTAAACATGCACCAGCAGGGCTCCAACCCATGCTGGTTCAGCAGTTTGGCTAGCGATCACCAGCGAACCGCCTTGGACCACTCCGAGGCAATCGCCACTCACTAGACATATACATAGACTTATCCTAGACATCAATAATGTATTCTGAAAATGTATAAAAAATATCTTGACAATACATTTTTTATCAATTCCCCAAATATCCCAAAAATTATTTTTTCCTCCAAAAATAGATTAATAATGATTTTTCAAAGCATATTATTTATATATAAATAAATGCATAAAAAATTATTTTTGAAAGCAGCCTTGTACATATCTTCCTGGTAACTGGTTGGTAATAGGTTGGTACTGGTCAGTTACAGCTCCGTCTGAGTGTCACAGTTCAGTGGTGGATATGCACATATCTTCCTGGTAACTGGTTGGTAACAGGTTGGTACTGATCAGTTACAGCTCCGTACTGAGTGGTTAGAGTTAAGTAGTGGATGTGTGACTGGTTGGTACTGTTCTGTTACAGGTTGGTACCACTCAGTTACAGCCCAGTACTGAGTGGTTACAGTTCAGTACTGGGTGGATAATTGCCATCTGTAACTGATTGGTACTGATCAGTAGCAGCTTGGTACTGTTCTGTTACAGGTTGGTACTGGTCAGCTACAGCTCGGTACTGAGTGGATACAGTTCAGTAGTGGATGTGTAACTGTTTGGTACTGTTCTGTCACAGGTTGGTACTACTCAGTTACAGCTCAGTACTGAATGGCTACAGTTCAGTAGTGGATGTGTACATATCTTCCTGGTAACTGGTTGGTAACAGGTTGGTGCTGGTCAGTTACAGCTCAATACTGAGTGGTTACAGCTCAGTAGTGGATGTGTAACTGGTTGGTACTGTTCTGTCACAGGTTGGTACCACTCAGTTACAGCTCAGTACTGAATGGCTACAGTTCAGTAGTGGATGTGTACATATCTTACTGGTAAATGGTTGGTAACAGGGTGATACTGTTCTGTTACAGGTTGGCACTGTTCCATTACAGCTCAGTACCGAGTGGTTACAGTTCAGTAGTGGATGTGTTGGTACTGTTCTGTTGCAGCTTGGTACAGTTCAGTAATATCAATGGATACCACTCAGTCTCAGTAACTGGTTGGTTCCGATCAGTAACTGACCTGTCACAGGTCAGTTGTCAACAGGTAGGTACTGAGTGGGGGCCCTTTTTTGCAGTACCAATCAGTTGAAAACTGACCTGTAACAGGTCAGTTACTGAGTGGTACCAACCTGTCAAAAATTACCTGTGTAAGACATCGAACCCATATCAAACCCCTATTTAGCCTTAAAAATATGCTAAAATGCAGAAAATCAAGCGTAAAAATTAGTACGTAATTGACTGGATGAATGAAACCAAGCTGGAAGGCTATACCAGAATCACGTACAATTTCGGTTTGTAAGTTGTGTATATTTACACTTGTGACTTTACTGCATGGTATCTTACTGTCAAGTATATGGAACCCTTATAGTGGAAGAAAATATAAAGGTTATACGAGCAATAGCAGTCTATGGGGGAGGGAGGGGAGGCGGTGGCATTGACTTGTAGAAGTAATACAATTTCCATTCATAAAGGACAAGGTAGCCACCATTAAATAATTAACATTGCCCAGTGTTTTCATTGCTTTAACCGTACTTTCACGAAGATATATCAAACTGTGTGGAACCTGAAAGAATGTTAGGGTTGGTAACTGATGGGTACCACTTGGTCACAATTTGGTACCCACCAAGTTACTGATTGGTGACTGCACGGTACCTGGAGGAATATTAGGGTTGGTAATTGATGGGTACCACTTGGTCACAGGTTGGTACCCACCAAGTTACTGATTGGTGACTGTACGGTACCTGGAGGAATATTAGGGTTGGTAACTGATGGGTACCACTTGGTCACAGGTTGGTACCCACCAAGTTACTGATTGGTGACTGCACGGTACCTAGAGGAATATTAGGGTTGGTAACTGATGGGTACCACTTGGTCACAGGTTGGTACCCACCAAGTTACTGATTGGTGACTGCACGGTACCTGGAGGAATATTAGGGTTGGTTACTGATAGGTACCACTTGGTCACAAGTTGGTACCCACCAAGTTACTGATTGGTGACTGCACGGTACCTGGAGGAATATTAGGGTTGGTAACTGATGGGTACCACTTGGTCACAAGTTGGTACCACTTGGTCACAAGTTGGTACCCACCAAGTTACTGATTGGTGACTGCACGGTACCTGGAGGAATATTAGGGTTGGTAACTGATGGGTACCACTTGGTCACAAGTTGGTACCCACCAAGTTACTGATTGGTGACTGCATGGTACCTGGAGGAATATTAGGGTTGGTAACTGATGGGTACCACTTGGTCACAGGTTGGTACCCACCAAGTCACTGATTGGTGACTGCACGGTACCTGGAGGAATATTAGGGTTGGTAACTGATGGGTACCACTTGGTCACAGGTTGGTACCCACCAAGTTACTGATTGGTGACTGCACAGTACCTGGCGGAATATTAGGGTTGGTAACTGATGGGTACCACTTGGTCACAAGTTGGTACCCACCAAGTTACTGATTGGTGACTGCACGGTACCTGGAGGAATATTAGGGTTGGTAACTGATGGGTACCACTTGGTCACAGGTTGGTACCCACCAAGTTACTGATTGGTGACTGCACTGTACCTGGAGGAATATTAGGGTTGGTAACTGATGGGTACCACTTGGTCACAAGTTGGTACCCACCAAGTTACTGATTGGTGACTGCACGGTACCTGGAGGAATATTAGGGTTGGTAACTGATGGGTACCACTTGGTCACAGGTTGGTACCCACCAAGTTATTGATTGGTGACTGCACGGTACCTGGAGGAATATTAGGGTTGGTAACTGATGGGTACCACTTCGTCACAGGTTGGTACCCACCAAGGTACTGATTGGTGACTGCACGGTACCTGGAGGAATATTAGGGTTGGTAACTGATGGGTACCACTTGGTCACAGGTTGGTCCCCACCAAGTTACTGATTGGTGACTGCACGGTACCTGGAGGAATATTAGGGTTGGTAACTGATGGGTACCACTTGGTCACAAGTTGGTACCCACCAAGTTACTGATTGGTGACTGCACGGTACCTGAATGAATAGTAGGGTTGGTAACAGGTTGGTACCAACGAAGTTGGTAACCAATTGGTAACTGACCAGTACCACTCAGTAACTGATTGGCTACTGATTGGTGGGGAACTGAACGGTACTGCAAGGGGACCTTTCCTACCAGTACCAATCAGTTGCCCACCAATCAGTAGCCAATCAGTTACTGAGTGGTACTGGTTGGTGACGGCTTGCCTGTGTAGGGTTGGTAACAGGTTGGTACCAACCAAGTTGGTAACCACCAGGACCGACACCAGTGGATGATCACACGATTGCGGAACTGAACGTACCGCATCCCTTCCTACCAGTACCAATCAGTTGCCCACCAATCAGTAGCCAATCAGTTACTGAGTGGTACTGGTTGGTGACGGCTTGCCTGTGATGCACGTCACCGGTATTGAGAATCTCAGGTTTTATGAATAGCCGTGTTTCAGGCATAGATACGCCAGAAATCTATATATATAATCTACCGACACACTATTCAATATCTCCCAGAAAGTGATTCTATGCCACCTCTTTTTTCATGACAAAACACAACCAAATCGATCTCTAAAAAGTTTACACTTGAAAATTTTCTTCTGACTGGTATGGTTCTAGTTGAGGGGAGGTAACTTCATCAACCAGTGTTAAATTATGTTCCCTGGTGTGATTTGAGTAATTATTAACATATCCTTATTAAAATTCTATTAACTCAATGAATAAGGTTATGAAATAATATTGAGCTCTCCGTAGAGTATTTGAATTTGTTTTGTTTTTTACATATATATGTTGAAGCTACAAAAAAAAAGAGAAAAAACCCTTACAATATGGATGAACACAGTTATTCCAAATCAAATGTGTCAAAGAATCACATAAATTCTTTCCATCCACTCTGCACTGTTGGAAAAGGAACACACTTATGCCAAAGTTTCTTCATCAGAAAATGTAAACTTAACATCTGCTTGCACTTTTGTGCAACAATCCGGCCACGTTTTAGATGTTCCAGGAGATGGAAATTGCTTTTTTCACTGTATTAGCTTAGCTCTCCATGGTGATATTTCACGGCATAGGTACTACAGGTATCTAATTTGTAGATTTGTTTTTGACAACTGGGGGGACTCACAAAATCATGTGTTGCTTCATCATGATATACATTCCCAATCCCAACAAGGTTATTGGAAGAACATGGCGCTAGGTAATGGGTGGGCAACAGCTACGTTTGTGCTTGTGAAATGCATGCTGCAACTAAAACCCTGCAGCACAACATTTGTATATGGCTCAAAGGGACAACATCCAACCCGAACACCCACCTTCCTGAAGCCTGCATCAGTGTACATGAATATTCTGCTGATAAACCAAAAACAGAGACCATAAATCTTTTATTAGACAGTTGTCACTTCAAACTTATAACTGACTAATAGTACAAACTCCGACAAGCAGTATAGCAAATGTTGACGTCAATCCTTCAAAACGGAAACATCCAGAAACCGCATTCAGTTCCACTGAATCCTCGAACCTGAAGAAATGCTTTGGAGCAAAATCCCCCAACTCTGATATATGTTTATCACCACACCAAAGCCTGAATACTTCACAAGAACCTATGCAAACAACATATTCTCAACCCACAACTGCATCTACAACACAAAAGAAAATATTTCGGCTAAAACGTAGGCATATTTCACAAAAGAAAGTAGCAAAAACAGGTGAACATTTATGCGAGTTAAATAAGGGTTCAGAATCCAATGGCACAACTCTCTCATCTCTACACAACAATGAACATAATCTGTCAACTCATGAAAGAGAATTACAGGTATCAAGATGTAGGAAGCTCGAAATCCCATTTGAGCCTCCATATACAGCAACAGAAGGAAACGCAGACTTCTTGCAGAAATAAAACGTAAAACAGAAACTCTCAACATGAAGGACGATGAATTACCACCCCCACATCCCATGAGCATTGATACACAACTGAACACAGCAATAGAATCTTATCAGATCTTTTGAACTGAAACAAATGAGGTATACTTTTGGCCAGTGTGAAATATGTAATGAAAGAAGACTGGCTATGAAAATGGCACCCAAAAGTAAAACTGTATGTCAAAGATGCCATAAAGATAAAAGCAAAACCAAAATGTTTTCCAGGGATAACAATATGGACCCAGGTGAAGTCTCATCAGAACTTAAAGATCTGACTAGTTGAACAGCAACTAATTTCCCTTATTTCACCTTGCATAAATGTTCACCTTAGAAGCTAATGGTCACTGTGTTGCATTTCCTCAGGCCATTGAACAGCCGGCACAAATTTTCTCCAAACTACCTGAAGAAATAAATATCCTACGGGTACGTAGACATGGTCAGAAAAATTGGTTTGAAATAATTATTATTAGGCCTGATTGACCGATACTGCGGATCGTGGCCGTCACTATATTTTACCAAACACAGTAGACATTTCTTGGTTAGGGGTCACCCCTGTCTCTCTCCCACTATAGTGTCCCATATTCTCAATACTACTATAGGATCGTGCAAGCATAAGAGAACAAACAGCATTGTGGGAACATAGCACCATGTGATTTTATCTTGTAGCACCAGTGAAAAGTACCCATCGAGTTAAGAGTGGATAACAGATAAACAACAACAACAACAACAGTTATAGTTGTCCATTATGGGTATAGTTGCACATATCCTGCGCTCACTTTTAGGCTTTGCCTACTACATATTAACGTTGTCACATTATGACGTTGCCTTTGTGACGTCCAGAAAGTCGATATGGGTATGCGCCATTTATCTTGTTACACGTAGCCACCTGGCGTTAGTTCGGGCTGACGAACCCCATTAACATTGAAGTAACTGAACGACATATAAAATAGTATTCAGGTGCAGATAACTCTTGCTGCATTTTTCTTGACAATATCAGTTAACATTGAAGTAACTGAAGGGCATCTGGAGGCCCATTAATCAACGGGCGTGACCATTGACCGGGATGTGACGCCACCGGACATGCCCAGAGATATCAATTAACATAGAGGTGACTGAAGGGCATCTGGAGTCGTATTTAGGGGCAGAATCATGGGAGATAACCAGAAAATGGGTTAACAGAGTTATCTGCCCCTAAATGTGACGCCAGATGCCCTTTATATACTACTAACGTCGTCACAATTTCGTGTTTTTTTTCACCGAAAACCAACCCAAATTCTTGGAAATCTTTATACCGCGGTGGAAAACTTTACACCGCACTGGAAACATTTCAACCGCGGAGGAAATAGTTCCAAGATTTTTTCTCTTTTTTGGTGGAAAAAAAAAACGATGACGGAATTGTGACGACATTACTAGAAACGACAGAAATCTGAAGAAAATAACTACAAACTGTTTGTAGAAAATAGGTGAAGAGTAGAAAACATCCCCAAGAAAACCGGAAAAAGTAATAAAAAATATGAAAAAACATTATTGAAAAAAGAGTAAATGTGGGAAATAAGCAGGATAGAGAAAGCCTCTGAATTTATAATCATTATTTGAATCACTGATCGGACCTGTTACCAATTAGGTGTATTCTCCATTATCGATTATAATCACTTCCTGTTTGTTTATTGTCACGACTTTGTCAATTCCAATGAGACTGTTCATGAGCTGATTATGTAGCATATATCCAATATTTATGGCGATAACCCACACAAATAGACGACAATTAAACTTGGTATGTATATAATTCACTTCTCGGGGAATTTGGCTAATTAACCTGTCAAATTGACGGAAAACTTAAGTAATTATACGACAACTACTTTTCTGCATTACTGCTTTGGAAGTCCGCACCTGCTTGTAGAGACATCAAAAATAGATCGCCGCGATTCCAGCGACGTCACTCTTAGAACTCCAGACAGGTTTCGAAACAGCGCCCGGTGTCGAAGGCTAGGACGTTTGGAACGAAATTGCGTAATATCACAGAGTAACATCAGGCCCTGTTTTTGAGCACTTGAATAAAGTCGAATTTCGAAAGCCGTCACTGAGAAAAGTAATTGTCGTATTTTTATTACATTGACCACCAGTTTGACAGCTCTGTCGTCAAGTGTTATTTAATGTATATTTTCAAAATGAATGCATCAGTTCTTCAATGGTCCCAACCCCTGATGACGTATTACATCTCTCTCAATCACGTGATGAATTGTGCATTCATTCATCAGCATGACCCGTGAACACTTATCCAGAAATCTAACATCGCTTATGAAACACGAAATTAATTAAATTGTCATTGTCAACGCAAAGTACATGTGCCGTAAGGCGTAAAGTCCTATATGTAACCAGATACACCAAATTAAAGTATTTCATCCGATTGTGCCGGTCCAGGGAACTCGCGCTAGCAATTAAGTTGATGTCATGTTACACGATGAAGGGGACAGGCTAATTGAATTGTATAAAGATCCCCACCAGCAATTTACTTGTCATCGATTCTGGAGGCCTGCATTGCATCAAGGGATAGAAGTGGGATTTTATTGTCATGGATGTATGAGGCCTACGTCATCAGGTTTCAGGACAATTTCAGGGCAATTGTAGTAATCCTTCGTTCCAATCTTAATAAAGTAATATCCTACCAATGCTCTCCCATCGTACATGTCGCTTCAAGCGACATATCCAAATGGGGGAAGCTGATAGGATTTAATTTTAAATAGATTGAAACACTTCGTGGTTAATTTCGATTTTAGTTCTGTGTTACTGTTTTAGTGAGTTTCAGATCTTTGTTACTGTTTTAGTTATTCAAGTATCACGCTTTTAAAATTTTGTTGTTTATAATATCCCCGTTATGGTAGCTTGTTATCAGTAACGTTACTCAAATTATTGCTTGACTACACTGATGAAAAATATGTGCTACAGCGTTACATAATGGCATTGCTGATTACGAAACTAAATGGTTATTCGATCATGTTCGGAACACGTAAAACATATCCGGTGTGTATTCACACTTAGTGTCCTAAGATGGTTTCAGAAGAACCCCACTAAAAGTGCTCCAAAGTTTGAACACAAAGGTACCGAGACCGTTGTATACCCTGATCCACAGTTCGTCCCCGACCTTCAGTTCCAGCAGGACCGTGTTCGTTCCGGAACCGTACCGATTAGCGTATCCTCCCGAGTAGATTCGAGCTTTGCGAATAACAGAACCGGAACCATTCGGTGACAAGGCCAGTTCTGTCTCTATACGGTCCCCTTTATTACTGAGTATTGTTGCTGAGAACAGGTACAATCCATTTATTGGGCAAACAAATCGCCCCGTCATCAGGCTGTAGGCATTGCCTATGTTAGTTATGATGGTATCGAAAATAATGGTTTGATCTCTTTTCAGCCCCGTCAGGTGAGATCCCACAGATGCAGAAAACACCACTGTGGACTCGTCGGTTAGGTATGCCTTTGAACCTGTAATTTATCAAACAAGTGCCGTATTCATAAAAGACGTGCAGGACATATTTTTCTTTATATTCCAATAATACATGTAGTACAAGTAATATGATTCGCATGAAACCATCAACAATTCTAACCATTCTCTCACACACTTCACCCCACCCTGATCACCATCAATTATTTATATACACACTGTAGGTCACAAACCTCCATTGAAGTTTCTGGATGCTGGGTGCAAGATTATTATCAGGACTTGACTTCCGGCGAACATTAATTGGCCATTATACCTGATTAGGCCAGAAATGGTCTGTGACGTATATTAAAATGTTTCTATATATCAAAACCACCTTTCCAAATTTTAATCGGAAAAAATCTGGGCCAGTTGGATTGGCCACCTCCGAAATTTGCCGTTATGGTTTCAGGCTGGATGACCCTATTTCTGGCGGTCTTATCTCGAAAAATGGTGGGGAATGTATGATGAATTTTCCATAGGTTTGAGGGGAAAGGCCAGACTATCTGGTGTGGTGGGTCATTTGTGGCGGCGAATATTAAGGAATATAGTTTTCTCAAGATGTGCTCTGCCAATTTACTACATATTAAGTAAGGCGATTATTTAGTAGTTTGTGACCTCCAACAAAAAAACAAAATCGGACTTTCTCCATTGTCACATGTTTAAGCGCCTTTTTTTCTGCAGAGAGGCACAGAATCAGAGATAAATGCCTATTTTCATCCAATTTTTTGCTTGTCCAGGCCGGATGCATGTTTTCAAGCCAAAACGTATATATTTTTAGTCTGTTGCTGGCGCTCGAGCTAGTATTTCAAAGTTTCCAGCCCAAACCTATTATTGAGTTATTGTGTCAGTACAGGTATTTGTAAGCCTTTTGTTGATAAATTCTGTGTTGCGGAAACGTTTATTTGCGCATTCCGTTTATTGTCTCCACCCCCCACATCAGCGATCGTTCTCGACAATAAGCTCACGCATTAAATTAGGGCAATATATTCACAAACTTTAATCATGGCAAAGTAAGACTGGTCTGGTTTGTCAAGTAACTGCATGAAACGGCATTCATCGGATTCTAACTGTAGATATGATAAAAATCAGCGGTAAAATTTTGCGTTTATTTACCCTCTATATTGGGGGGGGGGGGAGGGGTTGGTTTCGTGTTGACAATCGTTATTCCATGTGTGTACAAATAAAATTCTGGGGATTAGTGTTAGCGTCAGTAAGTGTACCAATTGAAAATCCATAAAATAAATTATTAAATAATGGTTTGGGGTGAAATATTTCAACAAGTTTTTTACCACTCAAGGGTACATATATTAAGGAAAATATCACTTTAATGTGACAATCGGTAACTTTGCGAACATTCGAAGCAAGACCTTTATATTTGCATATGTATATGTATATGATTGTTTGTTATTGGTTTGGCCACACAAAGTTTATTGGAATCTTAATAGATTTACTTATTTGTAGGTCACAAACCTCCATTGAAGTTTCAAGGTGCAAGATTATTATCAGGACTTGACTGGCGAACATTGATTGGCCATTATACCTGATTGGGCCAGAAATGGTCTGTGACATATATTAAAATGTTTCTATATTATTTGACTCTCAAATACATCAAAACCACCTTTCCAAATTTTAATACGAAAAAAATCTGAGCCAGTTGGATTGGCCACCTCCGAAATTTGCCGTAATGGTTTCGGGCTGGATGACCCTATTTCTTGCGGTCTTATCTCGAGAAAATGATGGGGAATGTGTGCTGAATTTCCCATATGTTTGAGGGGAAAGGCCAGGCTACCTGGTGTGGTGGGTCATTTGTGGCAGCGAATATTAGGGAATATAGTTTTCTCGAGATGTGCTCTGCCAATTTACTACATATTAAGTAAGGCGATTATTTAGTGGTTTGTGACGTCTAACATGTAATGCAGGACGTGATCTGTTGATACACGATGACAAGAGTTGTTCCCCTTGACTACATGTACCAATTATCATGTACTGGATCTTGAATACGGTACTTAAAATCTTCATATAATGCTACATCGTGTGGCTGTCGTGAAGTTGACCTTTGACCTTTTGACCGCAAAATAATTTCACATATTTGCAGTCACACGGTCAACATTTCTGTGAATTATGAGCACACAAAAAATCTCATTAAGCTTACACTAAGAACATTCTTCGGGAACTGTGACTTTGACTTTTGACCTTTTGACTCCAAAGTCAATAGGCTTCTTCAAGTCAACACGGAGAAGATACCTGGTAACCTGTGAACTTTCAAGAAGATCGGTGAAGCGTAACTCAAGATATCGCCCGGACAAGCTTGAGCGTTACGGATGAAAGGATGAGATGACTTGATCTACAGTCGGCGTGGCATAAAACAAGCTTGTTTTCGAAAATCTGGGTAGAATGTGACTGTGATAAGTTGATTTCTGAGCAAAGTGGCAATGAACACGCGGACAATGTTCCCCTCTTAGTCAGATTGACTATTCCTACATTGCTATTGTTTCCGTTCTATTACGACATGGTGCTTCGTTGAAGCAGCATTATAAGGCCAAGTTAAAAAGTTGTTCGTTTGGGGTAACATAATCTAGCCACAGACCATGGGTCGGTAGGTTGATTTTTTATTTTTTATTATTATTATTATTTTTTTTTTTCCATTTGAACTTTTTCGTGATGACATACCTGGTGACAATATTACTTCATATGGATCCGTATACTTCATTTGTATGGATCCTGCTTCACAAAGATGTACTTTCCTGGTTTACACATATAATTCCAACATAAGACCATTTTAGAAAAAAACCCTATATTACGTAGATGAATAAGAAAAAAAAATGAATAAAAAGTTTTGGGTAGGGGCCTTTGGTGGGTGGATAGGGTTACCCCAAACAAACAATATTTTAATTTTGCCCTAAGAAGACGGCAACGAGGCTTCTCTGTTACAAGTGGGCATATCCACATTATATGACTGAAAAATTATTGAAAGGAGGTTAAATCCTAACTCACTCCTTTTTTCAAATAGTAGGTTAACTTGATGCATATTTGGAATATTTTTACGATACCATCAGGTAACATATTCTCCATGCTAAAACATAGGCAGAAACGAATTCTACAACGCAGATATTTGCGAGATCAGTCACGTCATTACTCCGATACATTCAATTGTTTTCATTTTATATCGGGAATGTCGGACTGCAGAAAAAGGTTAGAAAATCACTTGCATGAGCTTACGTTTTGACTTGGCGGTCGCCTGTTTCAATTCTTCTAGCTCCTTGCTCCACTCGGCAACCTTGCCTTCGAGGACGGTCGACTGTTTCAATTCTTCTAGCTCCTTGCTCAACTCGGCGACCTTGCCTTCGAGGACGGTCGACTGTTTCAATTCTTCTAGCTCCTTGCTCAACTCGGCGATCTTGCCTTCAACGGAATCGCGAACGACGGTCACCGGTTTCAATTCTTCTAGCTTCTTGCTCAACTCGGTGATCTTGCCTTCAAGTTTCACTCTTGCTGTCGTCTCGTCGAGAAGGAATTGGACTATTTGGGGAGAGAGCTTGCAAATCGAGCCTTCTTCGTCTTTGGAGTGTTCTTGTAGTATGATATCGCTGGTGTTCCTGTTAGGTACCGTCTTGTTATCAAGAATTAAATCGGAGAATACCGAACGTGCGCTCAAACATGTGAGGGCTAACCCAACACCCAGTAAGGCCGAAAAAGCGGGGAATCGTCTTGCCATTCTTCAGCTTATGTGCATATGAACCTTAATTTTGGTGCCTGGTAGAAAAACTATGGGCAATTGTTCTCCTAGAATACCGGTCAGTGGTGAACAAATGAGACCCGTACTTACATCACATCAAATGTATCCGGAAATTTAATATCCATAAGACTCCAACACATATATAAACAATCTGTCGTTACATTCTAGGAAATAACTAGAGCTTGATATATCCTGCTTGTTTTAACATGTGCTTTTCCGTCCTATTTCTCTGATGTAAATGTACGTAATCTAGACCCCGATCTCTGAACTTCCTCTTACTGGAGGCTGAGGTGCCCGAGTGAATTAGATTAGCCAGAAAAAGGGGATAACTATCACCGCGAAAAACCTTTTTTATGATAACCTCATCTCTGAAGAGTGATGACCAATGATTGTAAAGTTGGGGCATCACCTTTTCACCCTTAAAAGGTGATGGCCGTCACCATTTACCTTCACCAGGCCTGGGGGGAGGGGGGGGGGGGCAAAATGCCCCCCTACCAAACTTTTTGCGCTATCTCCGGAACGACAAAAAAGGAGAGCTGAAACTCCGTGACTTCATAGTTTATCTTATTGGGGTCATTTTGAGCCTATTTACATAATCCCCCGAGCAGAGAATCATGAGTAAATTCAAGACGGCGGCCACATGGGGTACAAGAAAAGTGATGTTTTTGTCATATTTCTTCAAAAAATTTGCGTCATCTCAAAAATAATTGGATATAAATGTTACCTTCTTTCTAAATGGCATTCGTATATATATATTCATAATGATGTTATGCCCGTTATTTGATTTCTCATCTTTATGTTCTCCTTGAATATATTCTGTTGTAGCTGCCATCTGTGGAACTCATTTGAATGCGGCTATTCGTTTCCTCGCTATTACGCGTTCGTTTCCTCAGGGTGAATACTCGCGTTCATCGCTACTTCGTTTCGCTATCTCACCTTGAGTAAAAGAAGGCAAAACAACGATGAATGGCCGCAACCGGATTCCATAGTTCAACAAAAAACTCGGTCATAAGGGTGAGTTTGGATGGTTTCAATCATCTCAAGATTCCAAAAATATCACCATCAAAATAACCTCCCACAGCGCACACACAGCCTCCTCCACTATGCCTTCAAACTACCCAGGAACGGCGAATAGCGAAAGTTTTACGACCTGGCCGTGACGAACACGGACACACTCGCGCACGAATCCGACCGAAGAACCCGTTCAGATTTGCACATCAGCAAACTATAGTTTTCATATGTTCACCAATATCAACGGGGGAAGTCAATTCTTAGAAGATTCTTTGTACGCCCGTGTCAACATAGGCATAACACACAATTGAAAAGTGATCGGAAAGGTCCACGTTTAGCGCTTTTAATATTTCTGATGTCACATCCAGAGATGTGACAGGAATGCAGGAATGCAACCCGGCAGGAATGCAACCCGAAAATCGAACTGGTGGCTGGAGTATTGTACCATGGTGAAGTGGTTGGTCAAATGAATGCAAACCTTTTTAGACAGTACGGATGATTTCGTTTTCCTTTTGTTCCATCATAGCCTCAACAGGTGTGAAGTATTAACAGAGAAACGTGCGCTTCCCAAAATATGTTTATAATAACCCACAGTTGTAATAATAATCGACGTAAATTGATGAGGAACCATTTTCGTTTTAACCCTGGCTGTTAACAACCTGAGCATCTCCGAATAAACTGTCTCTAGGTGATAATAAACGGTCTCTAGGTGTTAATAAACTGTCTCTATGTGTTTTCATGGAAAGTCACAAACGTGACGTGATTTGGATGCACTTTACCGCCCGGAAACTATAATTCCATTGGATCAGTAACCAATGGTCCAAAGATTGAAATATTATATGGCGTTCGTTACCGACATCACAGATATTGGTCTTTACTGGGGGATGCTTCTTTCCTGTATGCAGATCATCATTCCTCATCGAGTTACGTCGATTATTATTACAACTGTGGTTATTATAAACATATTTTGGGAAGCGCACGTTTCTCTGCTAATACTTCACACCTGTTCTTCAAATATTTATTCTTTCGACCCAAATATATTCCAACCTGTAACCATCTGGGTCATCTATACGCGGTAAGACTGACCCTGGGAGCACGCGTATCCATTTTCAGCCTACTTTCGGCAAATATAAGAGGTTATTCCCCGAAATCCACACCACGTGATGTCGTCAGCCAATCAGTTAAACTCTTAAGACGAACCCCAACGAAACCCGCCATCTTAGAGTCATTCGGTGTCCTACTTGTTCAAAATTACAGATCTACAACACCTCTTGGATGATACGGAAGTTATTCATACCTGTATCTTTTGTAAGCTCAGATAATATATGTTTCAGAAGTAGTATGAAAAGCCTGTAATTTATCACCCTCGCGAGCCAGTTTATCGATCGATCTGTTAAGATCGATACACTGGCTTAACTATTTACCCATACGAGTTCCATATCTGAATAGATCAAGGGGTTTCCTCTAGATCAACCCAATCATTGAACGTGTTGATAAGGCCAAATCGCTACGTGGTATGATATGTGATAGGTTTGAATTTCATTGCGGGCCAAACTGCTTTGATGTCAAGCTAAAATTAACATCGGAAGTCAAAGCAAAAATCGCAGGCTTGGGATACCGACATGCTGATTCAAAACAAGTGCGGGGAGGGGGGGGGGGGGAATGTACGAGATTGTGTAATAGGGGCATTCACTCGAGAACTCATTCAAATCGACAAAAATGTCCAGGTAAAGCCTCTGCCAGGCATCAGGATTTACCTGGACTAGTAAAGATGATAATTTGTCAGATTTATCGAGTCTGTTCTCCGTCGGATGAAGACCGAATAGTATACGGTAAAGTATCGTATATCGCTCCGCGATAATGGCGACACACGAAGTGTACGCGTAAGTCAGCTATTCCAGAAGGATTTTTATTTTTATCATTTCCTCATAAAAATACATTTAACTGACCGACGCCGGCACGAGGTGTCGGCATCCTGGCACCAGGCCACGTATCTGCCACCCGAACGGATCCCTGGCTGAATGGGTTGCTGGTGAGGGACACATTTTGCCGGAACTACATGCATGACATAGCGGCAGACGTCCCAGTTAGTTTTTCTGAAATTACACGACAAATACGTGACGAGAGAATACATTTAAGCTTCTGATAGACGATAGACTAATATTCGGTTACTGATTTTCTAAAAGTATCCAGATTATTTTATGTTCTCAAGAGTGTTTGTTGCACTACTTTGTGACTTCTCACGACAAAGCAATCCGCCGAATATTAACATTTTGAATAAGTTGTGGGTATTATTGTGAGAGGTCCCTTACTCGAAAATATATGGAAAGGGCCAAGAGAATGGATGTGTCGGCTCACTAAGGGTACGAATCTCCCTGACTGACACAATCAGGTGTCATTTTTGTATCCAGACAGACTATTTTTTTCTCCTTTGTTTCGTGGGCCTTTCATGTCGGCTCACAGAAAAGTACGAGTGGTCGCTCTCAGAACATTGATTATTCATCATACCTGACTGGCTCAGAAATGATCTGTGGCGTATTTTAAAATGTTCCTATAATATTTGACTCTCAATTATTTCAAAACAACCTTTTCAAAGTTTAATCGGAAAAGAATCTAGGCCAGTTTGATTGACCACCCATGAATGTGTTTTGAAACACGACTTCATGGTTTGAGAAACCCAGGTTTTGGTATTCAAAAACAGTGCAGCCGGGTTTTACAACTTCTGTGTTTCGAAACACCGATGTTTGGTTTTCCGACAACTTGGCGGTTTACAAGCCACTCCTTCTGGGATTTTGAAACACTATATGGTTGGGTTTGAACACCGACGTGTTGCAAAAAACAACTTCTCACTTTCCCGCAAACTAATCG
This sequence comes from Hanleya hanleyi, assembly GCA_036873755.1. Taxonomy (NCBI): domain Eukaryota; kingdom Metazoa; phylum Mollusca; class Polyplacophora; order Lepidopleurida; family Hanleyidae; genus Hanleya; species Hanleya hanleyi. Next base: position 39,131 of record JAVTVY010029451.1, on the reverse strand, counting down.
GAGTGTCGAAACACCACAAAATAGAATTCAGTTTTTCAAGAAACTGACGCGTACCGGTGTGCTGCAATAGAGTGTCCTATTTCCTATCTTTACTGTAGGCGAACAGCAATCTGATTAAAACTCAGACTTAATAAACCGCTCCTCTTTCGGACATGTCGCTGATTAAGATCTGGGACAGTTCCTATCTTAAATCTGTCGCGCATGTCAGACTGGCGACCAATCACAGTCCAGCCTCAACAGGCGAAGGGCCTGTATTGGCGCTTTCCATTTGGAGGCAAGGCCAGCATTGCTCCGGTATAGTAAATGGAAGTGCACAATCAAGGCATTGCCAGCGGCCACGCCGACTACGCGAAATGGAAAGCGCCCTATACCGGTATTCAGTGGCGGCCAAGTTCAAGCAGGGCGAGATCTAAAATTATGGTGTGTTGGCGTGCCCGCATTAAAGCAGGAGCAACTGCAGATGCTTTCTTGCATGCTACGTAAAAGACACTGTATAGCCGTTCTTCTTACCGGCTACGGGAAATCTTTATGTTGCCGAGTGTACGGACGAGACGCAGAAAAATCCCCGCCTGAGTGAAGCTGCAGGCGGCTGACGAAGACGTTCTTGCTGTCGACTCCAGTCCATGAGCGATCGCCGAAGATTATTATTTGCTCCCCGTTGCTCTCTTCAATGACAGACCAGGTGAAAAGATCAAGGGATATTTCTTGCACCTGGATATATAGGTACGGTTATTTGTTTCATAAAATCAGTTCATAACTGCATCGCAACATGAACGGAGATTAGGAGATTAGCCGTCACGCTATAATACGAGGCGTCTCATTGGGCGACTATTTGACCCGGAAACTATTTGATTCGGAGTTCATCTGACGGATTTGTTATAGGAACTGTCCCAGATCTTAATCAGCGACATGTCCGAAAGAGGAGCGGTTTATTAAGTCTGAGTTTTAATCAGATTGGGCGAACAGTGTCCCCCATATTTGCGCGAATGGCGAGGCGTGTCCTACCTGGGTTAAAAGATACGACCCGGACACTCTATGCTCACGGACGCTCTTAGATTCCACACCGGTACCCTGCAAACTTGAAAAACGGTGGTGTGAGGTGAGGAGTTCGGCGGGGAGGGGGGTGGAGTCAAAAGATTGAAAACGTAGACGTTATTTGTCCCTTTAAGACCAGAAGGTAAATAATATACGGTGCAATGAATCGGTCAAGTTTTTTATGTTTTCTGGCTGTTAGAAAATTACACACCTTTCCTAGGGGAAATCGTGGCTATAGTTGTTACACATTGGTTATTTTTATGCCTCTTTAGGTCGGGACAAAAGGGTCAGCGCTCCCATCTGCATGGTGAAGAAAGTAAATTACTTGTTAATGACGTAGAAAACGCCCCTGTTACTTCAGTAGTTCAGGATATAGTCGATCAAAAAAAAATCTCTAACAACTAAAAATATGTAACGAGTTTTCAGCCGCCGTGGTCAGTCTGGTTGAATCTGATTATTTTCAGAAAACAATTCCTTTTGATTAGGTACGCATTGAATATCATCGAGTGCACCAAACATTAACAGCATTGAACACGTTGGTCATATAAGGAAGATTGAGACCAAAGAGCACCACAGGCGCGGCGGAAGCAATTCAACATTGGGGGTGCCAAATCGGGGATGGGACCGAGAGGGAAATTTTGAAAATTTAGCCTTCATTTTACGCACTCTGGCGCATGTTCATGGAATATATCTTAGGCTGAGAAAATGTTCACAGTTTCCGCCTTTCTAACTCTTGCTCTCCAAACAGCATTTTTGGGGTACGGAAACATCGATACCAGAGTTTCAAACACTTGTGTTTTAAAACCCCGCATTGTGTGTTTGAAAACGCGTCGTGTTGTTCGAAACACTATATTTGAGGCACAGAAACACCGATACAAAGGTATCAAACACTGGTGTTTTGAAACCTCATTACGCGGATTTGGGCGTTTATTCACCCATTCCCAAGTTTGATCTATCAAAAATGATATACTGGTACTGTAATGCTCAAGCTATCGCAAGAAATTAGCACAACCGGATAATCTTCAACGAAGTGATACCGGTAATTAATTGTTTAATTTACCGTAGTTATTTTCTTAAACTTCCCAATCTAGTCTCTGGGAAGTCAGATTTTTCGAAACACCAAGTGCGGCATTTCGAGATGGACATAAATCTGTGGCATTATTCAAAGTGCACCTAAAAGGGATGTCGGGGTTCTATCTGCCCTTTAGGATGGGGACGATATGCTAAAGTACCCGATGCACAATGTTTTAGAGAATCCCCACTATCATCCGAAGATCATTGAGATAATGTCTTCAGTGGTTTATTTAATGGAAGACTTATTTGAAGTTTTAACAATTAGAGTACCTAGGATTACATTACCCTCTTATAGATATCCATGTTTGGCATAACATCCAGAAAGTGATTTTCTTTTGAAAATCTATCATTCTTTCAGACTACCGGTACATACTGTTAACGTTTGTTCGCTGTGTCATGTGTGCTATTCTTATAGTACAAATAGGACATTTTGAACTACCTCATTTCTTTTGTTTGTATCTCGAACTACCAAAATTGCATGCTCTCTTGCTGCAATTCTGGTTTTCGAAAACCTGGTTTCAACGGGAATTGGGGCTTGGAAAACCTGCGATTTGGGGGGTATGGACTCACTGCTTCTTGGTTCTGGAAAAACTGCAAGTCTGGTTTTCGAAAACCTGGTTGTAACTGGGCTGCAACGGGAAGTGAGGTTTGGAAAACTCATGATGTGGGTTCTCAAAACACCGAAACCTCTGGTTTTCAAAAAACCACTATCTGCAGCTCAGTTGCAACCACTTTTAGTGTTTCGAAAAACAGTCTTGTTACAGTGTATGTTTAGATGGGTAAATTGCCCTAGAACAGGTGCAGTAGAAGAGCCAAATATAAAATATTACATATACAAGAAATTTTCAGTTGGCATGAAGTACAATGTTATATTGTATACTCAGAAAAGTTTCAAGACACTGAGTCTCATCATTCTCAAATAACAGGACCGTGGAGTAGTGCATCCGTGCAAAATCACCTCATATTTCTTTTTTTAAACATTTGAAGATAAACGAAAACCAGAACCACCTTGATACAGCTTACTCGCTCTTCCAATACGTGGTCGTAGACCAAATCTGGTTCTTGTTATCGTTTATCTTCATGGTTTACAGACAACAATAGGAATTGTTTTCACCTCAGAAATTCACTACTTTACGACCCTGTTACCCGAGGATGAGACTCAGCTAGCGGCTTGAAATTTTTCTAAGTATACATTATAATATTGTACTATATGCCAACTGAACAATTTCTTGTAGTGGAAGTATTTTATTTTGATACTTCCACATTGTTCATGACCTGGGGCCATTTACCCATCTAATGATACAAGTTCCTTTGCCGTATTATGGTGTCGGCTACGCTCATACTATTCAGCTTGTATCACCGACGTCCCTACTCTCCTCGTTCCCCCCGCTGATTCACATCGCCAAGTTCGCGCCTCTTGGCCGTAAGGGGGCGCTTTATCTGGTTACCCAATCGCCGTGTCGTAATAGCTCGGAGATAACCAGATTCCTCATACTAACCACGATTGGCTAACTACCCTCACGTGATCGAAATTACGTCATGCCTTCATGATAGTGAGATCACTACTCTCCCGTAATGTGGAAGCCCTCTAACCGCATCTCTCAAATGAACTTTTCCCTGTCTTTATTAACAGTCACCATTCAATTCAAAATCTGAAACAATTGAACGGTGTTTTTACGTTACCATTCTAGGCAGCTTGATCTTCTTATATACTCATGACGATAAAGCTTGGTCTTATCAGTGGGATATTAACAACATTTACAGGGATTTATTTATTAATTATTTGAAGGTATCAGTGAACAAATGTTTGCAATCACTTGACGAACCTTACTAAACAATGGAGGAAGTTATCCAAAAATCTGTTCACTCTTAACTCAGAAATTAACGTGATTAGAGCTGTATTGCCGTCCGTTTATTGTTAGTTTTGCCGTTAACGACATATGAACGTTGGAAAAGGGAGACAACTCATATTGCCAAGACTCTTCCGTAAGAGTGATATTCATTGGTCATTGGTGGTTAGCCTGTGCAGAGCGCCCCCTTACGGCCAAGAGGCGCGAAATATGCTATGTGAATCAGCGGGGGGAACAAGGAGAGTAGGGACGTCAGTGATACAATCTGTTTATCAGCGTAGGTGTCGGCTGGATGACCCTATTTTTGGCGGTCTTATCTCGAAAAAATGATGGGGAATGTATGCTGAATTTGTTTAATGTTCGCGCGGAAAGGCCAGGCTACTATGGCAAGCCGTTTCAGTATTTAATCGGTTATTCCACATATGTTGAAAAGTTTTGCACATATGTACAAAAGAATTGAACATATGTGTAAAAAACAGTTTTTAGACATATGTGGAAAAGTTTTACACATGTAAAATAAATTAACTATTTCACATATGTTGAAAACTTTTGTACATATGTGCAAAACTTTTCCACATATGTCAAATAAAGTGTTTTTCCACATATGTGCAAAAGTTTTGTACATATGTTAAATAAATGCCAGGGGAGTTAATGGAAAGGAAATGGACTGCTGCCTGTGGTATAATCTCTCGTGAATGTTTGCTATCTAACGACCATTTCAAAATGGCGCTGTCCCTTCGGGGTTTGTTTTTCATCTCTCCGACTATGCGAGACATGTGGAACTACAGTGAGGACACGGAAGCTTATAATAATAATAATAATAGTACTATATTATCTTAGATTCAAGGTCCATGCATGATCATCGTCCCAAAACGCACCTCTACTCCTGTAGCTAACGCAGATCGTACTTGTAAACTGCGGTATAGCACAGGGCCTTGTTGTTGGCCAGTTATTAATTATGATATTCTACTTCATAAATATGAGTACGAGGAGAGTATATATGAAAATTAAGATCCTAAATTATTAAGTGACCAACAACAAGCCCCTGTTTTTGGTAGCTATATGTGGTACAGAGTATGCAAACTTCAAACGAAAGAGAAGAGAGGGGCTGGGGTAGGAACAAAGCCTGAATTAACAAGACATCTGACATACAGGATCGAAATATGGTAGTGTAGGAATAATCAGCTAGGTCACAGATAAATAAACACACGAACTCAAGTCTCTTACAGCCATTTCAAGGTCAACCTTACTGAATATGTTATTATTGTGGAAAGATTGTTCCTTTGTTTGCAGGAGAAAAAGGCGCCAAAATGATACCAGGGAGCAGTCGATGCCTACGGCAGATGTCGCAACTTTTAGACATATGTGGAAAAGTTTTGCACATATGTGAAATAAAATAACTATTTCACTTATGTTGAAAAGTTTTATACATATGTGTAAAACTGTTAGACTTATGTGTAAAAACCTTTTTTTCAACATATGTCGAAAACTTTTAGACATGTGTAAAACTTTTAGACATATGTGTAAAAGTTTTAGACATATGTTGAAAAGTATTACACATATGTTAAATAAATTAACTATTCCACATATGTTGAAAACTTTTGCACATATGTCAAAAAGTTTTCAACATATGTATAAAACTTTTACACATATGTGGAATAAATTCGCACTTTTAGACATATGTTGAAAAGTTTTAGACATATGTGTAAAACTTTTTGACATATGTGCAAAAGTTTTCAACATATGTGGAATAACCGATTAAATACTGAAACGGCTTGCCATATACCTGGTGTGGTGGGTCATTTTTGTGGCGGCGGATATAGTTTTCTCAAGATGTGCTCGGCCAATTTACTACATATTAAGTAAGGCGATTATTCAGTGGTTTGTGACCTCAAGCTGAATACGATAAAAACACTGTAACACGGCCACAAAGTATATAGCTGTTCTGGGTCACTGTGACTCTCCTAACATATACTATAGACTTCATAAATGAGTCATTTTAAGTTCAAGTCTCGCCCTTCACCATCTGGACGATAAGTGTGTTTATCACAGAAATAAATTCGTGTGTGTAGCTTGATATGTAATTCACTCTAATTACTGTAATTTACTGGGAGATCCATAAGCGTCTATATCATATACTACTTCGATGATTTATCATACAAGGACGGCGTTTCTATATTAGACCCAGCACGAGTCAATCTCGATGTTGTAATATGAATCTTAATCAGAATCAATAATCCGAATAAAATATGCTGTAAATATTATTGTTCTCTTGATTTAGCTCACGGTATCTATGAAAAACAGTTGTACTGATAGTTTGACCGTGTTTAAATAAAGATTATTATTAATAGAATTTACGATAATTCGGTACAGACGAGTTCACGTAATCACGTAATAAGTTCATGCATAATACACCCCCCTCCTCAGGCCTGGTAGTGTTAAAATTTGTTTGCGGAAAATAACTTTTGAAAACCTAAATATATTCTTTCAAATTTGATATGTGGATACCTTGTCTCAGAATATGACTTGGGGTTGTTTTTCGTGCCGACCTGCTTATAGTTGGCGCCACCAGGGGGCCAAGTTAAAATGTTCTTTTAGGGCAATAGCTTTTGAAAACCAGCACGGACTCTTTCCAAATCTGTTATGAGTACCTTGCCTCAAGACCTCGCTTGAAATTGTTTTTTGTGCCCCGCCACGTCCGTCCTTCCTTCCGTCGGGGCGTCCGTCATTCCGTCCGTCCCAACCATGTTGTGAACGCGATATCTCGAGAACAATTCAATTCATCAACTTCAAACTTGCGGGGTGACTTGACATCAGTGAGAAGATGGCTGGGATTGTTTTTCACCAAACTGCGTTATCCAAGATGGCCGTCGTCGGCCATCTTAGATTCCAACCATCCCCAAAATGTTGTGAACGCGATATCTCGAGAACATTTCAACCGATTGACTTCAAACTTGGGGGGGGGGGGGGTGACTTGACCTCAGTGAGAAGATGGCTGGGATTGGTTTTCACCAAACTGCGTTAACCAAGATGGCCGCCGTTAGCCATCTTAGATTCCATCCATCTCCAAAATGTTATGAACACGATATCTCGAGAACAATTCAACTGATCGACTTCAAATCTAGGGAGTGACTTCACATCAATAAGAAGATGACTGGAATTGATTTTCACCAAACTGCGTTAACCAAGATGGCCGCCGTCAGCCATCTTAGATTCCATCCATCTCCAAAATGTTATGAACACGATATCTCGAGAACAATTCAACCGATCGACTTCAAATCTGGGGAGTGACTTCACATCAATAAGAAGATGACTGGAATTGTTTTTCACCAAACTGCGTTAACCAAGATGGCCGCCGTCGACTATATTGTTAACGAGATATCTCAAGAACAATTCAACCGATCTACTTCAAACTTAGGATCTTAGATTCCATCCATCCCCAAAATGTTGTGAACACGATATCTCGAGAACAATTCAACCGATCGACTTCAAATCTGGGGAGTGACTTCACATCAACAAGAAGATGACTGGAGTTGATTTTCACCAATCTGCGTTAACCAAGATGGCCGCCGTCAGCCATCGTAGATTCCATCCATCTCCAAAATGTTATGAACACGATATCTCGAGAACAATTCAACCGATCGACTTCAAATCTGGGGGTCGACATCGGGCCTTACAGACTAGTCTTTTGTGTTAAATGCCGTCATTTACATCTGACGACGATACATCTCACCAATCTCCAATGTACGAGATGTCACAGCGAAACAGCTCAGTTTCGAGTTGTCAGAGCATTTCCATCATAGCTCTCTAGATTTGTATCTAATACCGCTTATGCCGGTGCTAGGGGCCTTGTGGTCATATCATCCAAGTTGCCACATGAACAGGTACAATAAAAGCGTACCTGAGATACAACACATATCACGAATCGTTAGATTCTTGGTATGTGCTTTAGAATAGGTTAACCAAAAGACTATTCTGTGAAGTCATGTGACGCAGTCAGTATGTCGGGACCTCTTCCCACTTCCCTTATATGTGTTGTAATTTTTCCCTGTATATGGCGAGATTCTGCTGGTGGACGTTTCGTCCCCGAGGCCCGCCCCCTGTACAGACCTTTGGTCTTTGATATATGTTGGCATTTGTGGGAAGTTGATGCTGGGTCGACATCGGGCCTTACAGACTAGTCTTTTGTGTTAAATGCCGTCATTTACATCTGACGACGATACAGCTCACCAATCTCCAATGTACGAGTTGTCACAGCGAAACAGCTCACCAATTACCAGTATACGAGTTGTCAGAGCATTTCCATCATAGCTCTCTAGATTTGTATCTAATACCGCTTATGCCGGTGCTAGGGGCCGTGTGGTCATATCATCCAAGTTGCCACATGAACAGGTACAATAAAAGCGTACCTGAGATACAACACATATCACGAATCGTTAGATTCTTGGTATGTGCTTTAGAATAGGTTAACCAAAAGACTATTCTGTGAAGTCATGTGACGCAGTCAGTATGTCGGCACCTCTTCCCACTTCCCTTATATGTGTTGTAATTCACATCAATAAGAAGATGACTGGAGTTGTTTTTCACCAAACTGCGTTAACCAAGATGGCCGCTGTCGACTATATTGTTAATGAGATATCTCAAGAACAATTCAACCCATCTACTTCAAACTTGGGATAGCTTCACAATGGTGTGAAATTTTCCGTCCGTCCGTCCGTCCTTCCGTCCGTCCGTCCCAACCATGTTGTGAACGCGATATCTCGAGAACAATTCAACTCATCAACTTCAAACTTGGGGGGTGACTTGACATCAGTGAGAAGATGGCTGGGATTGTTTTTCATCAAACTGCGCTATCCAAGATGGCCGCCGTCGGCCATCTTAGATTCCAACCATCCCAAAAATGTTGTGAACGCGATATCTCGAGAACAGTTCAACCGATTGACTTCAAACTTAGGGGGTGACTTGACATCAGTGAGAAGATGGATGGGATTGTTTTTCACCAAACTGCGTCTTCCAAGATGGCCGCTGTCAGTCATCTTAGATTCCATCCATCCCCAAAATGTTGTGAACACGATTTCTCGAGAACAATTCAACCGATCGACTTCACATTTGAGGGGTGACTTCACATCAATAAGAAGATGACTGAAATTGATTTTCACCAAACTGCGTTAACCAAGATGGCCGCCGTCAGCCATCTTAGATTCCATCCATCTCCAAAATGTTATGAACACAATATCTCGAGAACAATTCAACCGATCGACTTCAAATTTACTTATACTTAACTGGGTTAAGCCCGATTGACATTCCCATTGGCTAAAATTACGTGCAAAATAAATGTGAATATGAATTGTTTTTCTTTCAACATTTTGAAGTCGTGTCGAAATTGACAAGGATGAATTTTTGTCACCATACTCTAAGCCAATGGGAAGAAATCGCCAAACGACTGACAAGGGGTGGGATAAATTGATTAACCAGATTTTCGGATATAAATCCCCCCTATGTTGCATTTGAGCGGAGAAAGTAGTGTTCGAATGGTCACAATAATAAAACATATAGTGGTTTTCCATATCTTCGTCTAAAATGACTAAACAAAGTCATTTGATGACCTTATGTGATGATTATAACAAACTCCAATACGCCGTACAGACCACCGATTTATCAAAACTATATGCCGTACAAACGCTTTCTATACGCCGTACAGGACATATATTTTCGATTACAGATACTTGTATCCAGCACAGTTTATTTTGAACAACTAAGGCAAAATGCCACTCTTATAGCACACGCGAGATCTCACGTGCAATTGACAGTCTACAGAAGAGTGATTCAGTGAACATGGCGATGGAAAACGGAGGTTGTCAAATCGCTCAAATGGTCAAACTTGACCAGTCGGTGATTACTTCGTATTTCTCTCTACAGATAAATCCTTATCTCCGTTAGAGCATTCCAGATGTTCAAAACTTATTTTTCCACATATATATCTCAATATTACTGTGTAAATCTTGTACTTGTGGATTATTCAGTTCACGAACTTACTTGGGTACCCGTTGCAAATCGCTATACGCAGAAATCCTGACGTACAAATCACCAATTTCCTCTGTACGATGCTACACAGTGGTCATTGTATAGACCGTTACAATTGGATTATTGTTATGTACATGAATGAAATGGAGGAGACATGTTATTTGTCAATCAATGTACACAATGAAATTATTTTGTCAATGAATGTGATGGGTCACGATATAATTCTTCTATGTCGGTCATTGTAGTGTACTACAATGAAATGGAACTATTACTGTTGTTTCAGTCACACTGGATCCTTCTCTATAAGATAGGGTAAACGTGAATTCTACTGAATATAGTTTGTCACGATGTTATTATCTTAAGCTGATACGCTGAGTAGATGAACTGATACACTGAGTAGATGAACTGATACACTGAGTAGATGAACTGATACACCGAGTAGATCAACTGATACACCGAGTAGATCAACTGATACACCGGGTAGGTCAACTGATAAAATAAGCAAATCAACGGGTACACCGGTCGGGGGGGGGGGAGAGAAAAGGTTCACCGCGAAACAACGGTACACAGAAAGTCTCTATGCGATAGTATGCAACTTTTTTATATCTTAATAAATTAATATCCCATCATCCCTCTTCCTCTTTACATGTCGCCCGAGGATCTTAGTCTTTCATGGAAGGTCACACCCGGTATCAAATAGTCACGAGATGGAGCCACTCAATGCGAAATGACCAAAATCGTTAGACACCGGACAAATGCGTGGTATCAGGACTCGGAATTTCCTGTATATAAATATAAGATCCAAACATCTGATAAGGAGCTAGTATAACGTGAGATCATTGTATTACAATAGCAGTATAATTCCCGATTCCGCCTCACCAGCCGAATAATTTGGACTACCCTTCAACATGGTAATTTGAAACTTCCTACAATAATTCTACCAGCTTTTTCTCGGAAAGTATAACCCCATACATACAAAGCTTTGTGGAAATATTATATGGTGCTTTTGTCCAGCGTGTCCCGATTATTTCGCTAACTCTCCCCTCTACAAATAGAGGGGTTTCAATGATCTGAGGGGGTGTCACTTTCCCTAGCTCGAAAACAAATCTGTTCAAGGTCTATCAAACCCACTTTCACTCAAGTAGAAAAATTGTGTGATTTCAGTAAAGTCGGGTTGAGTGGTGCTTTATTGAAAATATTCAGGGTATAAAAGTTATTTCACGGTTTAATACTAAGCATTACGTTAAATAACAAGATGTTTATATGATTTAAATAATCTAATTTCAAAGTTTGTCTATTTGATCTTAAGGAATGTTTCAAGGTTCTCCTCTTCCAAGGCTTCCTCAAAGGAATTGTAGTCCTGAAATATAAGAAAACATTCTTGTAAGAATTAATGTTTTAATTAAAGGAGAAGAAAACATGTGACTACACTGGATGAAAGATTTATCTCCCCCGTATCCTACAATGTAAGCAAATAGTTTTTGCGATTTTTTCCACTCGATTAAATCGGCGTTGAACCTGCGCATCGTTGTCTCTCAAGCGTGCCGACATTTTGGCTCCGATCGTCTAAGCATGTGACGTCACCCGCTCTCTAGCTATATTACAAATCAAGCCTTTTTATACGCCCGCCAAAAGGCGGACGTATTATGTGATGGCGGTGTCCGTCCGTCTGTCCGTCCATCCGTCCGTCCGTGTGTCCGTCTGTCCGTCCCTCGTGTTCGGTCTATATCTGGGACAGTTTTCTATCTACAGTTCTAATTTTTGGTGAGTGGATACCCTACGGGGAGACGATGTGTCGCGTACCAAAATGAAGGTCAAGGTCAGAGGTCAAAGGTCAAAGGTCACTGGCCTCAAAAACAGGAAATTACTGAAGTGTTCGTGTCCGGTCTATATCTGTGAGTGTTTTCTATCCACAGTTGCAATTTTTTGTGAGTGGATACGCTAGGTGGAGACGATGTGTCGCGTACCAAAATTGAGGTCAAGATCAGAGGTCAAAGGTCACTGTTGCCTAAAATCAGGAAATCATTGATCATTGACAGTTTTCTATCTACAGTTCCAATTTTTGGTGATTGGATGCCCTAGAGGGGAACGATGTGTCGCATACGAAATGTAGGTCGAGGTCAGAGGTCAAAGGTCAGTGTCACGGAAAAATCAGGAAATCATTAAAAAATTCTAAAAAAAATTGTGAGTGGATACATTAGGGGGACACAATATTTCACATATCAAAATGTAGGTCAAGGTCTCTGAGACCCCAAAATCATGAAATTGTTAAAAATCATGATTTTTTGAGTCCATTGAGAAATTACGGGTAGCCGTTTTGTCATGTACCAAAATTTAGATCCAGGTCAATAGTCAAGATCACTGCGACACCAGAATCAAGGTCAAAGGTCAGGGTAACCTAAAAATCAGGAAATCATTAAAAATTACTAATATTTGTTGAGTGGATTCAAGGTCACTGTGACTCCAGAATCAAGAAATCTTTGAAAATTACTTTGTTTTGTGTCCGTAGATTCATTAGGGGGACATGATGTGTCACATACCAAAATGTAGGTCAAGGCCGAACGTCAAGATCACTGTGACCCCCAAAATCATGAAATTCATAAAAATCATAATTTTTTTGTGTCCATTGACGGAAGATGAAGTGTCGTGTACCAAAATTTAGGTCAAGGTCAAAGGTCAAGGTAACTGTGACCCCAAAATCAGGAAATCACATTTTCATATGCCTGTCGAAGATGAGGTCATGTAATGCGATGTTGCGTTCTGTCCATTCATCCATTAACATTTGTTGTCCATGCGATATCTCTAGTTTCAAGGTATGGAATGGTACCAAACTTTGAGTATACCTTACTCGCATGGCAGAGAGGAGCCATACGCTTCGAGATCAATTTGTCCAAGGTCAAGGTCACAGTCCTTCAAAACTGAATCAAGTTTAGCTGACCATATGTGTTAGGTTGGAATATTCAGTATGCTCTCCCCTACATGTATATGGCATTCATCCTGTGGAGTTGTCTCCCACATTTGAAACAGCTACATTTAGTTAAACTGTTGTGAAATATAAACCATACATTTAGTAATTTAACGGGGAGAGGGGTCCTTTATGAACTTCATACCTCTTTATTAACTCAAGAACAACGGTTTACTTCATCGCTTTCTTCTTCCTTCATGAAAAATTATCTCGTCTGAAAGGAATCCATTTGCAGGAAAACTACTATTTTCTTGTGTTTGACTATTGTCGATTTCAGTGTGGGATATGTGAGCTCTCGGCTCTTGCTTCAAGGTCAACTAGTTATCAAGAGTTAAGCTATTTTTTAGTTTATCATTCAATATAAGATGTTATATATGTTACATTCTCAGAAGCACAAAATTGTAGGCTAGCTACCAATTGGAATCAAGGCTATCAAACAACCTTGAAATTTGGACCAATGTAATTCCAGATACACGGGCGTATATTGAAGCCCCTTGGGCTCTTGTTTACATTGAAATGATTACAATTTGACAGGAATAGGAACCGAACGTCGTGATATGACTAAAATAGTATGAAATTTATTGCATCAACCTCACTCTGCAAAAGTTCTTCTCTGATGCGTTTGGAGGAAAATCCTGCCGACTGACGTTATGCACCCACTGTTTCAGTACATCTGGTTTCAGCAATGGGAACCGATGAAATGTCACGGCCTTGGGAAGGTTTGGATTCCCAGTTCTGTTACTGCAGTTAGAACAGCCAACCGCCACATACAGCGGCATGACGCCCGTGTATTTGCGGAATATTGGCACACTACCACTATCAAATTATAGCAGTATACAAAATAAACCTGCAGTCCCGAGAGCTTCTCGTACTTAACGTGCTGGGCGGAAATGAGTATGAGCCCGGCTGACGTCACGCAGCGATGCGCACAATATGTTTTCGGCATTTCTGATTGGTTAAAATAGACGCAAGCCCTTGTAATGGCGGCACTTATGAATCTGTCCCGGGCTCCAGTTGTTGATGTTTCGATATGAATAGATCGGCGGTAAAAAATCGCAAAAAATATTTGCTTACATTTTTGGATACGGGGGAGATACATCTTTCGTTCGGTGTATACATCAGTCACATGTTTTCTTCTCCTTTAAGAAACCACGGATTTGTTCTTCGGTGACTGCAGTCGGAAATCACAGTGGTTTTTGTTGTTAATAAAAATATATTATTTTTTTAGAATGAAATTATTTCCCACCTTTTCATACACCACGGCAACAGTGGATATCATAAATATGCGTTCAATACGATCTACACCGATCTACATACACCTCTTCTACTATATCAGTATCATCAACTATACAGACGAAGACATCCACTGCTAGCCAAGTCACTATAATCGGAATATAATGATATAGGAAGACAAGAAGGCTATGTGTTACTGTTATACCACTTCTCCACGTCAGAAGACAACTCTTGTTATCCTTTATTGGCAGGTTTTACTTTTTCAAACCTCTATCTTTTTGAGGTTTTCTCTTAATTTCAATATACATTTTTCTATAAAGTGAAAAATCCCTAACAATTATAGGCCCGGAATCACAGGTTTTCTGTAGCAAAATAGGTTGCATTATTTGCTAGGGTACATTAAAATGAGTAAACTGTCAAAAAAAAATGACAACGTTCTTCGTGGACTAATCACACTAAGAATGCTCAGTTGTAATCGTTCATGGATAAGCTTGCTTTAATCCAGGCGATATCTCAACACGATGATAAATCGCCTGTTGTTTAGGTCTAGAGCCAAGACTGAGGACAACAATAGGTGTAGAGCCAAGAATGAGGACAACAATAGGTCTGGAACCAAGACTGAGGACAACATTTGGTTCAGAGCCAAGACTGAGGACAACAATATGTCCAGAGCCAAGACTGAGGACAACAGTAGGTCCAGTGCCAAGACTGAGGACAACAATAGGTTCAGAGCCAAGACTGCGGACAACACTAGGTCCAGAGCCAAGACTGAGGACAGCATTAGGTCCGGAGTCAAGACTGAGGACAACATTAGGTCCAGAGCCAAGACTGAGGACAACATTTGGTCCAGAGCCAAGACTGAGGACAACAATAGGTGTAGAGCCAAGACTGAGGACAACAATAGGTCTGGAACCAAGACTGAGGACAACATTTGGTTCAGAGCCAAGAATGAGGACAACAATATGTCCAGAGCCAAGACAGGACAACACTAGGTCCAGAGCCAAGACTGAGGACAACAATATGTCCAGAGCCAAGACTGAGGACAGCAATAGGTCCAGAGCCAAGACTGAGGACAACATTAGGTCCAGAGCCAAGACTGAGGACAACAATAGGTCTAAAGACAAGACTGAGGAGAACAATAGATCTAGAGCCAAGACTGAGGGCAATAATAGGTTTAAAGACAAGACTGAGGTTAACAATAGGTCTAGCGCCAAGACTGAGGGCAACAACAGGTTTAAAGACAAGATTAATGACAAAAATAGGTCCAGAGCCAAGACTGAGGACAACAATAGATCCAGAGCCATGAACTTTCATGACGCCTAGAATATCACAATTTTTGAAGAAGAACAAAACGTTATAAAGTCTTGACGATGGTACGTACCCCACAGTATTCATCACCGCTGAATATTTGTGGTGGGAGAGCTGTAGGGTCTTCCATCTTATTCCTCATTTCGACTTTGGCAATTTCATCGCTGGCGATATCAATGTATTCCACTTCAATCTTTTTACTAGACAGGACCATCTCGAGCCTCTGTTGTTGTTTCTTCAGCTGAAAAGTCGAAACGTTAAATGAGTTCAGATGATGAAAATGTGAATTATATGTAATAGAACATACTAAAATCTGTCCATTTTATTTTGTCGTCTACTTTGGAGCTTGTCAAAAATCAATAGTTAACTTTTTTTGCAGCGTGTATAACAAACTGAACTCTACAAAATGACTACATGTACCATTACTCCGTGATATTGATAATATATCACGCCTAACATAACGTCGCAATTCTCTCCATATAAAACCCAAGTACAGTTGTTTCATGCACCGGGGCTCAATAACCACAGTGACTTGGGTGGCAGGGGTGTCTTCGTCGATGTTGTTGTTGTTGTGATTATATATATATATATTTTGCAATAATATAATTATTTCCCACCTTTTCATACACCACAATGACAGTAGATGTCATAAAAATGCTTTCTATACGCCATACATCGATCTACATACCCCTCCTATACTAGATCTCCGTCTCTAGTAGAGGAGGGGTATGTGGATCGATGTATGGCGTACAGAAAGCAATTTTTATGACATCTACTGTCATTGTGGTGTATGAAAAGGTGGGAAATAATTATATTATTGCAAAATATATATATATATAATCACAACAACAACAACATCGACGAAGACACCCCTGCCACCCAAGTCACTGTGTCAATAACATAGGGCCATAATGTATTCGTGTTCACTGGCATAAAGGTCAACAATGACGTGTACGGTCATAGAGGTGTGTGCGGTTTATCATTCGGCCATTTCACTGGGCATGGGATATAAGCGACACAAACACGGACCGCCTGTTATTACATTATACGGCATATGTGCAAACTCGAAGAAGAATACATTATTACTATGTAATTGAGACCAGGTACATGAAACCGCAGTGCTGAATGTTTATATGGAGAGAATTACAAAGTTATTCCAGGCTGAGTGAGTGAGGGAATAGGATGTAATGTCGATTTCAACAATATTTCAGTCATATCAAGACATATCAAGACGAACCAACTAAGCACCACCCAAGCACGTTGCGTTCCTGTTGCTAGAATAAATCTTTGACGCAATATGGAACCAGACATCCGCCATCCACCATATATAACACGGAGGACAGCACAAGATAAAAACAGGACGGTTGCATTAATGCAATAAAGTCAAGTGCAATTACAGTGCTAGACATCACATTATCAAGTTCCTGTTCCTTCTCAACAAAGTGTATTGAAGCAACAGGAACCTCAAGTGTTATATATCATCAATATTATTATCAATAATTGTCCCAGTCTGAACTTAAAGTATCAGCAAAACTGTTCAACGTTCACAGTACAGTAAATCCACAGAATACAAGGGCAGAATTGCACATAAAGTTGGACAACACGTTCAAGAAACTTCAGTACAGAAATCCAAGCGAGACTCGACATAAATCCACAAGTATACGGAAACTGAGACGCAGCGATTGAAAGTACGTAAGAACAGATCTACTATACGTTCCAATGAACATCCACAATGAACACCACAAGAAGTCATGTTATGTTGGGGTCTCGTGGTATTCCACGGGTATACGTGCGCCATATGACACGGTAACTTTACATATTATTGTGCTGGTTTGTTTACAATCGTGTGTACAATAGGGTAACACCTTAAATAACTGACTACTGAACTTATTCCATCTTCACAGGGCGGTTTTGCCAAATATTGCTTCTGTCGTTATTTCCAAAATATCCAGTTTTGAAAAGAGGTTTTGACAAAAAGACATGAGATATGGCAAGTTGATATGATCACTCATTTTTTCACAGAACTTCATACTTGGAGAATTACTTCAAATAGGTTATGACATGCAGCCCCTCATATATCACTGTAAAACCCTTTTGAAGGATCTTTGAAGGAGTTGTTGCCAGAAGTGAGATATGTGTGCTCAATGTGATTTGTTTCTTTCGAAATATTAAAACTTTTCCCAATGTGACAGCAGTAACGTTATAACTTGACTGATTTTGTCTCAGTATTTGAATAGAGTTGCTGGATACTTGAAATGAGGCCCTTTGATGAAGTTACAGCGAGATCTCGCGAGATCCGGGTCGTGCCTATTACATGTAGCTGCGACAAAACAAAAACAAACAAAATTCGAAATTGAACCCGACAGGGCGCAACAGATGTAATCAACTGCCATCCTACAGAAGAGTCCAACTCGGGTATCTCAAAACCGACAACAGACAGCTCTCTATAATTTGAATGCTGATACGATGTGGGTCATGACAACTGACCATCACAGTCTCGTGAGCGCGAGCAGTGGTAAAACTTGAAAAACCTGCTACTAATATCCACATTGTGAGTCTGAATCCAGTATACTGTAACCCGTGTACAAGCCCTTAACCCGTGTACAAGCCCTTAACATCGCAATGCGATATTATAGTCTGTCCATTTTAATTAGTCGTCTACTTTGGAGCTTGTCAAAAATCAGTAGATGTCTTTGCATCAATTTTCTTTTTTGCAGCATGTAGAACAAACTGGACTTTACAAAATGACTACCATTCCTCCTTGATATCGATAATATATCACGCTTGAAATAACTTTGTGATTCTCTCCATATAAAACTGCAGTACAGTTGTTTCATGTACCGGGCCTCAATTACATAGAGAGACGTCATAATGTACTCGTGTTTACTAGCACGAAGATCAACAATGCCGTGTACGGTCATAGATTTGTGTGCGTTTTATCATTCAGCAATTTCACTGGGCATGGTATATAAGCGACACTGTTATTACTTAATACGGAATCAATGACCTTTGTGCCAGTGAGTATGAATTCATTATGACGCCTCTCTATGTAATTGAGGCCCGGTACATGAAACAAATGTACTGGAGTTTTGTATGGGGAGAATTACAAAGTTATTTCAAGCGTGATATATTATCGATATCAAGGAAAAATGGTAGTCATTTTGTAGAGTTCACTTTGTTCTACACCTTGCAAAAAAAGAAAATTTCTGCGGAGTTAACTACTGATTTTTGACAAGCTCCAAAGTAGACGACTAATTAAAATGGACAGACTTTAGGGGCTGACTGTCGACTCTTAACATCGCAATATTATGCGAGGTTAAGGGTCGACATGACGGCCCTTAACATCGCAATGTGCATAATACAGACATGATCGATCCTTAACGTCGCATTGCGATCTTAAGGGTCGACATGACGGCCCTTAACATTGCAATGTGCATAATATAGACAAGGGCGACATTTAATATCGCAATGTTCTGAACGTGTTGTTATAGATCGAAGTATGAGATAAGATTTATTTATGGTTTTCAAATTTCAATCTGTTTGAATGAGAAGTGATTGTCCTACTGAACGATTTTATCCACGAATTATAGCTTTCCGCGTATGGTTGGCGTACTTTATGAACGTGGTTGGCGCTAGAGGACAAACCCTTAACATGGCAAGCATAATTTCAATGTCGAAATTAAGAATTTTTCGCATTTTAACCGCGTTTTTCAGAGTCCCTGTGGGCGGAAGTGACTCTTGGTTTTCATGATGACTCGGAGCGTGGGATCGCACTTCACTCTATCAATAGTTCAACGTCAGCAACCAAGTCTTATGGTGCACAACGAGACAACAAACACAGCACATTTGGAAAAAATATGGCAAACAGTTTCCCAAAAGAAATTCATGCGCATCCGATGCAAATGACCACGTCCGTTCAGCACCACATGCCACTAGTCACCAATATAGGTGTGTTTACTCCTATGGGTGTACATGTATGTAGTTCTAAGTAAGCATCCAATCCAACCTATCTCGGCTTTCCCCGGTCTATCCGTCATGTATGATATGTCGATTCATTACAACATGGGGACTTCATGTGGGGAACCATTCAACCAAGTATTGAAATGGAGCAAGTATATGCACGCATACTGTACCCGATTGACAGTATCATACATGACGGGCCTACCCTTTCCCCAATACTCTTCGAGTGTGACTTTCACAATGAACACTATAGTACGACCCACATTTACCCACTGTACAGCCAAGGACAAAACCCTCAAACATGCAACCATTTCAACCCTAGTTGCGCTATCCCCACCACTGATGACTTCTCAGTCATATAACTTCTGCTCGATGGTCCACCATGAGGTCCAAGGTCAACCCACTTCCACACTTCCATCCCATTCCAACAATGGGCAAACACAATCAAAGCTTTACTAAGATAAATCTTACATAAGAAATCGCCTCGAATTTCTTCATATTACCAATAACTGGCTGACTGGTCTGCTTTGAAAGAAAGTAGCTTGCGTAAAAGGATCAGATTTCATTATATGGTCGCTTTTAATACGAATAAATTATTGATTATGGAGGCCGGACATATTCTTGGGGCGGCTGGCTTAAAGATTTGACGCTTGTACCATGTTTTATATACTACGTCATAACTAACTGATTGTTAGCCCTAGAACAAGATATATCTTGAAGTTGAGTTCGACCGGATTAAATGATAACAGTATCACAAGGAAGACTTTTCATCCGGGTCAGCCAATCAGGTGGTTATAAGAATCAGGGCTGGTGCACTTCACAGAGGTCTAGAAACCTACACACACTGTATGTTGTTACATGCAAGTACGGAATATTCTGAACATACCGTATGAAAATCGCTAATATCTGGCGATATTTAATTGGAGCGTTTGAATATCAGTGCCAATCAGAAGCGCGCAACAATCCAAATTGCATATAGTCACACCTATCCATGGGAATTGACAATTTAAATTGTTGTGCAAGAAATGAATATTTGCGGGGAAGTTTATTATATATTTATTAAGCTTAATAAACTCCATGGTCTGATCTCGGCCTATAGTCGTCCGAGCTTCCTCCAAATCTTCACCCAGGACGTGAGTATATGCTTGTCTGGTAAACAATCTATCAGACATTAACCGTCGTCTGGGTGAAGGGTAGGAGGAAGCTCGGACTATTGGCCTAGATGATGTAGGCAGGATTAGAACACCAATAATTTCAACAACAGCCGTGTTTCATCTGAGGCAGAACAAATATAGACTTGATCGATATTCCAGAGAAATATAAATACATATGTACATGTATCTGAAAACGTTGTTATGTTGAACAAATAAGTTATTCGATCAGATAAAATGCATGCATGACTTCACACACTAAATATAGCCCGAACGCCACAATACCGGTGAAACAGGGCCTGTCAGCTCTTGTGAGGCCTATCCGGCGCTGTCGCCCTTGGTCATGTTGCTGTGACGGTCCTGCATATACGCGTCTACCGTACTTCCCCACGCTCATTCGGCCTATCATTGTTCCTATCCGTGCTTTGTTGCGTTTGGGAGGCATATGTAGGGTCGGGGCATATGTAGGGTCGGAGACGGGCGATACCTGTTTAATAGTTAATCCCTCATCGTGTAAAAAATTTGCGTGATGGCCTGTCAACGCACAGGGGCTCGTTACCGTTGTTAATTTGTTAATTGGGTTGATTACGAGGGTGGGGGTCGAGGAGTCGAACAATACCGACAAGGGAGCGTTTCGTCAGTTGTTGACCTTTTCAACGGCCAAAGAAATTTGACTGTCAAATATGCCGTCATCGTCGATTTCAAATTTTCAAAGCGGCAAGTGGCCCGTCTATCTTCGGGAGCAAAAGGTGTATTAAATAAATGGCACTGAACCCCTCGGATATGAACAATGTTTTACTGAAATAAAGGAATTCAGAAAGTACCGTATTGTAAACTGTGGGTCCCTTATGAACCGTTATATCACTTCCCTGTCCACCCATGAAGCCGCCTCCTGTGATACCCTGTAAATGGGATCGTCCTTGGCGATAGAAGGGCGGATCCAATAAGACTCCCAATATCTTGCGCTGCATGTCTTCGGTGTGTAGGCCTACGTTTATGGTTGGCGCTAGTGGACAAAATTTCACAAATAGCCCTCGGGCTAATTCGATTTAATCCTGGGGCTAATTCGATTTAATCCTAGGACTAAATCGACCAATCGTAATACATTTCCTAAACCCCGGATTATATTCATTTAGTTCTCGGACTAAATGATTTAGCCCTCGGGTTGATTTGATCCAGTCCTGGACTGAATGATTTAACCCGCGGACTAGATGATTTAACCCGCGGACTAGATGATTTAGCCCACGGACTAAATGCATTTAATCCTAGGTCTAATTCGATTTAGTTAGGGCTAAATTGACCAATTGTGATACATTTCCTAAACCTCGGGTTATATATATTTAGCTTTCGGTCTGAACGGTTTAGCCCTCGGGCTTGAATATTTAACCCTCGGAGTGATTGAATCAGTCCTCGGACTGAATGATTTAACCCGCGGACTAGATGATTTAGTCCGCGGGCTGGATTATTTAGCCCGAGGGCTAGATTGTCCAATCAAATGTGCGTTTCTAGACCGCATATTAATCAAGAGCAAGATTAGAAGATGGCCACGTGGTATAAAGTTGGCGCCTTTGTTCATTTTGATCCTTGCATATTTGTTCGGCTGTCAGTCTCAGACCCCAAAATGACTGCCCGTTGTCAAGTAATAACACTTTGACATGATAACAGTAAAGTGTAAACACATACTGAATTTATGGATTAAATCCTGCTCGTGTTTTCCTTGCATTGAGAGCAGCTGGATAAGCCATTATCGGTTTTACGTCGGTAATCTGCTCCCTTAGAGGCTTTGATGTACCAGGCCTGGTAGTTATACAACACTATATGTACACAAAGATTTTTGATAGCATGGTCAAACCATGTTCCCCAATTGAAAGCGTTCATACCAAGTTTTACAAGTTTACTATTGGGGTGAACAAAAAGGCATGTAATGCTGCTGTACGGGCAGAATTGGGCAGAATTCCCATGGTACTACAAGCCAAGATTAACGGGAACACTGGTGTAGGCTTGTTAATTTGCCGAACTCCAGGCTTGTGAAACAGGCTTATCGGCATTGTCTTCAGTTTTCCGAGCCTGGGAGTTCTACATACTGTAACAAAATCTCCAAACATTAAGAATAATGGAAAATTTCAACTTGGTGATATATATGTAAAATAATACTTGGGTATCTACTTAATACGAAAATTACATGGACCACGACATTCTAACATGAAGTGAAATTCGTCACCAATCTTCTCTGTGTTGCAAAATTTACAGACACATGAATGTACCTGCTATACTTCGCCAAGACGTTGTTATAAACGTATCACTCTTCTGGCATGGTATTAAGGGGAGCAGCGCGTTTATACCCGAAAATCCGATTAATTAACCTTTCCCACCCCTTGTCAGCATTTTAACGATTTCTTCTCAATGGTCTTGAAATTCACTCACATGTCAATGTCGATACGAGGAAGATATTGAAAGAAGAAAAATAAAAAAAATATAATTTAATATTTATATTCATTTTGTACGTAATTTTAGTCAATGGGAATGTCAATCGGGCTGAAACCAGTTAAATATTAGAACCCCAAATGCAGCGTCAAGTTGATCTACAAGTTTCAAACAATACAGCCGAAAAAAACCCAAGACAAAACAAGAAATATGAAATGAAAAATTAATATTAAGAAGGACTTGGTTAATATTTTCACCGCAGTATGGGGGAAATAGTCGTCTAGCATAATTGTTTGACACATGTAGATCGATTTGACGCTGAATTTAGAGTTCTTGGAATTAACTGGGTCAATCCCGATTGACATTCAGTTCCCAAACTAAAATTACGGACAATATAAATGTAAATATGATTTTTTTTTGTCTTCTTCTTTCAAAAACTTTCTCGTGTAGAGATTGACAAGTGGGTGAATTTTCATGACCTTTCTCTAAGCCATTGGGTAGAAATCGCTAAAATCGCTAAAAGAGCGAAAATTTGATTAATATATAGGATTATCGAGTATAAATCCTCATTAAGGAATAAGAAGATTTACCACCCCAATAGTGAATGTTTCAAACAAAAGGTGCTAGTATAGATATGCTTTGCACCAGTTACAAAAGTCTTAGAAAACAACAATTTTTATTTCTCAAATTATCCGACAACACGTTCTCAATAGATATTTGGTTGAGACACACCATGGCGCATTCCCACAAATACATGTTTGTCCAGGCCTACATATACGGCCGTAGTCTTGTTCACCGTAAAAAGCCTGTGTACAGATGTAGGCCTACTGAATTACTTGTTGTGACCGACCTCCTAAACATGCACTTGGTTGGTCCGTGCAATATGCGGTCTAGAAACGTACAATTGATTGGACAATCCAGACCTCGGGCTAAATAATCTAGCCCCCGTGCTAAATCATCTAGTCCGTGGGTTAAATCATCTAGTCCGCGGGTTAAATCATTCAGTCCGAGGATTGAATCAATCACTTCGGAGGTTAAATATTCAAGCCCGAGGGCTACATCGTTTTGTACGAGAGCTAAATGTATATAACCCGAGGTTTAGGAAATGTATTACAATTGGTCAATTTAGCCCTAAGTGAATCGATTTAGACCTAGGGTTAAGTGCATTTAGTCCGCGGGCTAAATCATCTAGTCCGCGGGTTAAATCATTTAGTCCGCGGGTTAAATCATTCAGTCCAGGACTGGATCAAATCAACCCGAGGGCTAAATCATTTAGTCCGAGAACTAAATGAATATAATCCGGGGTTTAGAAAATGTATTACAATTGGTCGATTTAGCCCTAGGATTAAATCGAATTAACCCGAGGGCTATTTGTGAAATTTTGTCCACTAGCGCCAACCATATACGTTGTCAGAGCGTAAAACGTTCTATATAAAAGTTTTACGATTTGATAATCAGAGTAGGACCGGGCTTGTGGTGGGGTGGGGGCGGTGTCGGTGTGGGGTGATGACGGTGGTTGCGGAGAAGGGAAGATGTTGCGGTGACGGGCAGAATTGGGCGAGAGGCAAGGAGGGGGTTAATGTGGGGGTGGAGGTGAATAGCCGCAACTCATCGACCGGGAAATTCTAACAGTTACACCCCTATGTTTCCGGTATAAAATTTAGTCAATATGAATATACGTTTTTAATACATAGTGAAATAATCTATAACATAACTTACCTCCTTATTCGCGGACACGGTCGATATGTAAATCTTGACCTTAGACATTGTCAATACTGTTCTATCAAGCACGAACTAAGAAACTAAGTTGTGACTTCCTTTCGTATACTGACTAAGGGCTGCTTTCCTCTGAGCAGCCTATCTTCTGTACGGTGTGTATGGGTGATTTCTTAGGTCAGTGTCACAATACGTACGGTACAATGTCACCTTGTTAGCCGGCGAGTATACTATCAAAATATGACAACACTTCAATACCACCGAAGTAAATTACTATCTGTCCTACATACGCAATTCTCTGTTGAGCGTTCAGGGGTCTATTAAATACTGAATAACAAATTAACTACCAGTATATGATTCATAAACTGTGTAGCATGCACTGATACACATGTACTTCCCCTATCGTCGTCTGTTGTGTTTGTCAACCGGCTTTGGCTTCGACACTTCCTATTTCATACGTGCATACAATAGCGCAGCCGGTGGGTGAATCGGAACGCTTGGTTGACCCCGACTGGTATCTGCATAAACCCTGCTTCATGCATGGTGACACTATATAGTCTAGATTTGTGACAAATGCTCAGGTCATATTGTTGAAAAAAAATCGCAGCTTTAGAGCTTCACATGCGATAAGAAGACCATAATTCCCAGCTCTTTTTAAGTTCAGCCGATAATGATGTGACATCAACACAGCAAGGAATGACTCATTTCGTTAATATGGTGTTGTATTTGATCATATAACAACAGTCGGCGCCCAATCATATGGGATCTCCGTATATGGTAGTTACGGGATGTAGCCCTCACCCCGCACACAATTTGGCCTGAAGAGATTTTTATATCTGCAATACTCAAATGACGATTATTTACAGAGAAAGAAGAAATTTTCAAAACTGGCTGATGAAAACTGACATATGCAATTCTACACCACTGGTGGATGATACCGGTCACCAAACCGACATCGATATTATGATAATAAAATTTTGCCTATTTATACGGATAAGCGATTGTTGTAGGATTCTATATGTGAGTTTGCGAAATTCGAAAATCGATGTTCATCCTTTCTTTCTTTCTATTAGTAGTGATAGAGGTTGCATTCCACACCTAAATGATGTGCGGCTAAAAACAGGCATGGGTTCGTATCTTCGGCCATAGATAGATGTAAAATCACTAACAAAAACGTTGTAAAAGTATATATTTTCTAAATGGGCACACTCGTGCCATTATTTCAGGAGACTTGTGAGCTATTGAAATTGAAAAGGAAAGACGTCCAATCCTCCTTAAACCTTCTTCAACTTTTCTGAAAAACTCCATAAAATATACGAAAATGTGTCAAATTCTACCCGCTACCCAGAGAAAACGTACGAAATGATTTCCTTCTTATGTATGCGAAAGTGTTTCCCATTCAAAGGACAATTTAAAATGGCGAAAAAAACAGGGGGTCGACCTACTCGTTTTTTGTAAAATTTTGTCGCCATAAAGGAATCATCATTTTCGCTTCCCGAAAAAGTGCGGATTTTGGCCCGCCAGATATTCAGTTCCGGACACGATTAACTCTGTAGCGGCGAGTGGGTGCGATCAACAAGCAATTGTTATAGCCTCGTTTGGAGAAATGGTTACGTCCAGCAGGATGATACTATAGATATCAGTTAGTAGAAAGGTAAGAAGAATTACCATGCTGTCAAAATCGGGCGACCTTCCTTATTATAAAATTAGGCCATTTTTGCGAAACCGTGGCAAGTGTGGAGTGCACCCAGAGTCACTGTGTTTTATTATGACGTCATAAGTAGGTTATATGACGTAATATATAGGTCATACAACGAGAGTCTCGGAGTTGCAACCTCGCCACCAGGGGTCGCTCTCCGCTGGAAAATTGGCCGCTCCGACGAACAATCTCGAAACCAGAGCTATCCGGTCCTGTCCTCCCTACTAGGCTCTGGGACGGCGCTCAGGCGTACGATCGATCATTGGCTAGCACACAAAACCCTAGAATTCAGAACATAACGAGGGCGTCTCTGTGGAGATGTCCCGACGTCATGGATGTTACGAGCGCGTCTGCGCGATGACGGACTCAATATGCATTCTTGCGAAATATTTTCTATTATGACGTCAAGACGCCATGACGCTTGCCATGCAAGTGACTCGTGACTGACGTTTCACAAGGAATTGGATATGTTCCAATGGAACAGGAAGAGGACACGTGAACGAATTTTTCAATGCATTATGGGACCCACTTTCAGTGAGCGTGGTCCCAGGGGTTCGTAGGAGCGGCAAATTTTCCAGCGGAGAGCGACCCCTGGTGGCGAGGTTGTCCGACGAACCCCTGGGACGACGCTCACTGAAAGTGGGTCCCATAATACATTGAAAAATTCGTTCCTTCCGGTTCCATTGGAACATATCCAATTCCTTGTGAAACGTCAGTCATGAGTCACTTGCATGGCCAGCGTCATGACGTCTTGACGTCATAATAGAAAATATTTCGCAAGAATGCATATTGAGTACGTCATCGCGCAGACGCGCTCGTAACATCCATGACGTCGGGACATAGGCATTATCTCCACAGAGACGCCCTCGTTATGTTCTGAATTCTAGGGTTTTGTGTGCTAGCCAATGATCGATCGTACGGCTGAGCGCCGTCCCAGAGCCTAGTAGGGAGGACAGGACCGGATAGCTCTGGTTTCGAGATTGTCGGAGTTGGAATGGGGAGGAGCGATCGATTATAAAGAATGACCGTAGCCTCTAATATGGTAACTACAGGCATTAAGAACGGGAGAAAAAAAAAATCGAAAAATGATTATGTAAACATGAACATACTACACTAGATCTACACTATTTGTTTGATGAAATCCGTCAACAGTCATGAGAACACTACTGTAGTTTCATCCTGCAGAAGCCGAAATTATTAATATTATTGAGTTTCACAGAACGAATGACGCGATTTCGAAGTTAGGGAAAGTAGAGTAGGCTATACAGTTTACCCGATGCAGTTTGAATGTTGAAGCTGTTGTATTGATAATAAAAACTTGCCGATTTTAAGGTTGATATTTTTAAACGAATGTTACAGAATTTTAATTTTCTCCAAGAATAGGAATCATTTAGCGAAATTCGGTCGAAGTCACAGTCATCTTGCGTACAGAGGAAGGGATGGGGGATGGGTGACCGGGTGCTGTATTGACTGGGCTGATCAGTGTCCATGATAATAGGAACTGTGGACACTCTCGTCTTCTGGCACAAGAAGGCGCCGTCGATCGTGATATGACTGGAAAAATGTTGAAAACGACGTTAAATCCTACTCACTCACTCAAATCGCGGTCACCTTACGTATACGGAGCTTGGGGGAGTGGGTCAAAGTCATGGTCATTTTGCGTACAGAGCCTCAGGGGATGGGGTCACAGTCACGGTCATGGGGCTATAAAATCCAATTGGATTGTTTGGGAATCGATCTCCTCCTCAATATTGCCGAAAGTAGATTACAAACTGACATGTTTAATCTCAACCACGAAAATGGTTGCAACATGAGTCACATCGTTTCAGCGTACGAAACTTGCGTCCAGCCAACATTACAGATTTAAATTCTCCAAACCAGCAAAATCCCAGGAGGATTAGTTTTCCCCGTACATGTCTTGTCTATCAATCACTACCGGATGTCACTTATTTATGTCGCCCTGAATCAGAACATCATCTCAAAAACGTACATTTACCAGGCTATTCTTCTTTTTCAAGCATAATTATAATTACCGTGGGGTCGCTGGTTCGAATCCCGCACGGGACTCGACCAATTTTTCAGCACTAGAATTTGTGCTATTCAAATATAGTGTTATCCCAAAATAACGAAAATACTGTTAAAAGTATTTCGTTTCACTCTATTATAGACGTGTGTGAGGTTTTCTTTGAATTTGGGTCCTCTGCAGTAATGTCATTACGCAATAATGCGTGAGTAAGTGGGTGAGTGAGGAGGACTGTGATGATTATGTAACGTTGTATGTATTCATCATCGTCCAATCATCCTCCACAATCCCCAAGACTTTGAATCTACTGATTCGCTTACTGGAAATGTTCAAATCTCGCATCCCATCCCACTCTCGCGAGTAGCAAGTGCAGTTGGAGGGGGGGGGGGGGAATTGTACCACGAGTGTCATCGTTGTCCGAAGTGGCGATATCGCGCGCTTACACACTAGGTATTCAAGTTTTTAGGGGCTTACAGAGCTGGATACCGCAAAATATTCAAATATCACACCAAATTCTCTCGCGAGAACTGCCACTAAATCTCCGGAACAATTTTGTGCCTAATCGCAAATCTCGCGGGAACAGCCCCAGCTCTCTGAAAATTCCCAAATATCGCACCCTATCCTAACACTCAATATATCTGTCACAACTTTCCAGAGTATAGTCGATCACCACCGCCACAGCCGCCGCCACCGTATAAGAGTAACTCCCTTGACGCAGTAACTCCGTGAGGAGTGAACAGGAGGCGCGAACAGGAGTGAGTGAGTGAGTGGAGTGATGATTGATTGAATGAGTTGGGTTGCTCTCTCGAGAGTTGAGATTTGTTACCAGATTTGAACATTTTCCCGTATCTAACTTTACACATCACGTATCTTCTATAGACGCGAAGTCGTCAGTGCGTTTGAGCGCAGTTACATCGTTTCCAAGAAGGACGTCTCTTGTGGTACAATGTCTGCCCGCTGCACTTTCTGTCGCACAAAGCCGCCATAAGAGAGTTGGGTTGGAGTGTGAGATTGGACAGTAACGCCCCTAGCGCACATCTTAACGCAATAACTCTGCAACGCGATGATGAGTGTGGTGTGAGGAGGAGGAATAATTGAGAGAGTGAATGAATGAGTAAGGTAGTGAATCGGGTGAGTAAGTGAGTGATGGAATGTGGAGTGTATGAGTGAGTCGGGAGTCTGATGACCGCTTGATAAGCACTTTATCCACATCTGCCACTGCATCTTCCAATGCAGGCCATAGAACAGGGTGAAGGTTAAAATGCACTGTACCCCCATCTATCCGAGCCGCGTCGGATGTATACATCGTGACACAAGTGAATGAGGTCGCCGTCCAGTTCACCAGACAATACCCGTTTGAATTTGGTCCAGCCCTCTCGGGACAGACGAATGTGAGCCGGGCACGGTTGTGTAGGGTCTGCATCACAGATGTCTCCCACCTCTTCCATAATATCGACCTTATCCGCATAAACGTGCAGGAAGACCTCGGGGGTCAAGTTGAGATACGCCCGTATTATATGCTCCGTCATGGTCAGTACGTGAATGGTACAAGATTTGACCTATTTATAGGGAGAAAAAGTTTATGACGTGAGATCAAAGGATCGGGTGGTCATGTCACTGGGCTGAATCTAACCGGATAATCAATGGCATCGTCGTCTGCCTCCGCTTCATTGCTAGGTTTGGTAATTTGTTCATTGGGTTTTGCCGCCGCTTCTCTCAGGGCACGAGCCCACTCCAACTGAACAGCTGACCGCTCGTCCGGTGTAAACAGCTGGTCCACGATAGGCACCACATTCTCGAAGGCTGTCCACAGATCGGGGTCTAGGGTGAAGCCTCGCATAGGGTATTGGTAACGGCCCAGGCGTGGGAAGAAGGGTCCACGGTGTACGTAGATGGTATTGTCTATGTGGATGAGGTTTCCGTCGAGCTCACCACTCAACACCCGTTTAAATTTGGTCCAGCCGTCACGGTGTAGCGTACCCGTATTCGATACGGTCTCAGCGCGCGACCAGCAAACATCTCCACGGTCCTCCACGAGGGTGACTTTATCTTCATAGATGTGTAACCCCACCCGGGGTGTAAGGGGAGGGATGGCTCGTAGGACTGGTGCCATGGTTGACCCAATGACGAACAGTGAATGACACCCACTCTGACTGTCTCTCGTATTTATGGTCAGGTCCCTCCGTGACATGGTTGATCCAATGACGATCGGTGAATGACGCACACTGTGACTGACCCTCGTATATATCGGTTGCACATACGCGCATCTGTGGAGGCTCTGAAGAGCCGTTATTTTTCTGTCGCTGTCATTGCCACAGCGCCAGGGTCAATAGGGCAAAGACCATTACTGGGCCAACGAGCCGTTGCTGGTTCCGGCGTGAGCGCTCGTGGTCCATAGTTCGGGCATCAAGGATGGCTGTCATAGTCCAGTAGTGGTGAGTGACAGCACACCGCTCCATCGAGTGCACTCTGTCGAGGACCGCTTGAACTCTTTCAGGATCTGGCGTCGCTCCTCGTTGTCGTCGCCATCTGCTAACATGGACCGAACCACTGCTCGGTAACCCGTGAGTGAATTAACCACGGTGGCATGCTGTAAAATGCGAGTCGCATAGGGATGGGTGTCCGTCACGGATCTACAACCGTAGGAATGGAGGTGTGGGATCCAGAGGGACGTGTTTGATAGACCATGTCACACACACACACGTACTATTCTGATTGGTTAGTCCAAAAAGAGAGCAACAACAATGATTACAGGTCAATCCTTTTATTATGCGTGAATCGGGCGTGACCTGGGTAGGAAACATGATAGGAATGCATGTACTGACCTGTCTGTGGGGGTTTCCCCCCAGAATTTCGCTGACGTCCGTGTCTTCATCCGGGCACTTCACGTCCGCGCCTGCATCCGGGTATGTATGAGGTTCTCGAGGAGGCCACTGCATGTAGTGAGCTGTATGTGTTTTTTTCGCTGACGTCCGTGTCTTTCATCCGGGCACTTGACGTCCACGCCTGCATCCGGGTACTTCAATGTAGGTGTGCTTCAATGCTTCAATGTCATGTACAAGCCCCCTGTTCTGGGCTTCAGTTTTCACGTGGTTGTTCTCACGTTGTTGTTGTTATTTATTGTTGAATAAAAAATAAAATGAGATCTCACCAAAAAAAACCTGTCTTGTGTGTTTTCTTTATGACCATAATGCATGAAGACTATAACAGACATGTGGGGATTCGGTCAAACTGGCCTTGAACACCGTGGAGAAAGTAGCCAATCAGTGGCCTAGGATGGGGCCAAATGTAACCAATCAATGTCCAGAAAACAATGCGAGAGCACTGCAGTAAAATAGAGAGACATTGAAATCAGCCCACAGACCAAGTACATGTTTTGGTCTAGGTTAAGAGCGGGCATTCCAGCATTTGACAAGGAGTTACAAGTTACAAGAGCCACAGGTGGAGTGAAGTGAGGCTCGAGATGCGGGTAAAGACCAGGAAGACGGCGTACAGAGACTCGTCCAACACCCAACACAAGTTTATTACTATATAACCATGGTTTCATGCATTTTTTTCGTGCCAATACGGTTCTGGGAAATACAGAGGGTTCCCCGCTGGTCATTTAACATGGGCATAGTGCTGGCAATATTGTCGGGGACCCTGTGCATTCCATGGGTGCTTCGGGAGGGCGGATAAAGGCTATCTATTGGCCCGAAAAGGGCCGAACCTTGCCGGAAGGGAGACCTTTGACCTTTTGACCTGAATGTGACCTGTGACCCTTTGACCCGAAATTCACCCGCGCACTTCCGCTGATGACGCGCAGGTGTGTGGCCGGATAACCTGCGCGCGCTGCGGCCGGGTCGGGCCGGGCCCGAAAAACCCCGGATGGAAAATCCGGACCATACGTCTAAGGGCAAATTGGAACTCTTCTGTGTTCGGAGGTAGTTTTAGTGAAACCGGAAGTGACGTCACACACGTGCGCAGAACCCACACCACCAAACCACAACCATGGACCCATAGTGGACCCAAACACACCCCCGCGCACCCCCAAGATGCATGCTTTCTATACTAAGACCAGATTGCGCATGCGCCGACTATTGAACACGGATGATACATTAGACAGTCGGATGCTGCTTCACGAGATACTAATCGAGGTGGATGCTCCCTCACGAATGCTTCGCATTGATACCTCATACGACTCCATAGGGTCACTAGTGGCCCACCTAGACCCCAAAACGTCTATTTCCATAACCTTTGTCCACCGCGCATGCGCAGAATGACAAAATTTCCCCACACCAAGCCCGGTAGATGCGCCTTCACGAATGCTTCACTTTGATACCTCACTCGACCCAATCGGACCATGCAGCGTATTTGAAGTCTGGGGACTATTTGTTCACCGCGGAAGCTTTTTTCCGCGACCGCATCACCACCAGACCGCATCACCGCGGAAGAATACATGCCCAGGGGCCCTTTGCCGGAACTATAGTGACCCGGAGTTACCTCCCCTTAGAAAGGTAACAATTGGAACTCTTCTGTGTTGAAGGTAGTTTTCCTCCTCATCGATCACATGATCGTCACGTGACCAAGTTCCCCCTTAAATTTTACCCGGGGGGAACAAATAATGAGGTCAATAAGGCTTTAGATCCACTTTGTATACTACGGATGGGGGTCGGCGGGCGTTACTTAAACGTATAAATTCTGTAGACAGTGTCCGTCACACTCTTCTTGGATGGATGGATGGATGTACTTGAGCACTCCATCGCACCGCGATTCTTCTTCCTTCCCACGCATTCACTCATACACTCACTCACTGCTTGGCTTCGCCTCTCTCCTCCTCCCCACGTCTCTTTCCTCACTGCGTTACGGCAATCCTGCGTCAAGACGGGCGTTACTGACAAGTGGGCTGTGGTAAAAGTCAGGTTTAAAACTCGCTAATATATCTTAACATTACCACTAGTACCACTACCACCCTACTGAATCGACAAGTATGATTGTAGGTCACACCGCCGGTGACGTGTCAAATCACAGTCAATGGTAGGTTTTTCGGTGCTTTCGTTATCAAGCGTGGGCGTGTGTCTGACCAGACGACAGTGACCACAGCCGAAAATGAACGATTTTCAGCATATCGATAACAGGTATGGTTACTAGTGTCCAGTCATTTTTTGATGGAGAGATATCGTACTATATTGTCACCAAATGTAGGGTTATCACTATTTCAAGTTAACAAAAATTTTAAACATTTTTGCGGCGAGAGGTGTTTTTAGGTGTTGGTGGACAGTCCATGGTAGGTATTAGCATCGAATTATAGTGTGAGGAAATGAGCACAAAATGAACACGTGGGAACTTACTACCTGCCTCATGTATCACTGACTCATTCATCTCTCGATTCCTTTCACTTGTGTGTGTTTAAGAGGAATATGAACCATTAATAGTTTATTCTCTGTCTGTCTGATATTACGACAGTCCATGGTATCATCATCGGATCGATCGACAGTCCATGGTAGGTCAAAATACGGTCAGTCCGAACTGACGTGAACCGTGTAACCTTGGCCAATGATTCGCCAAATGGACTGTTGCCAAGACAAATGGTAGCTACCATAGACTGTCGACATATCTGATATACAATCATATGTTGCCTCATTATAACATTGCAGCTGTTATCCGGCTTCAATGTGTAGTGATCCAATCTACAGTTCATGGTCGCATGACAAATGGACTGGTGCATTCACCTACAATCATACTTGTCGATTCAGTAGGGTGACTATCATTATCAATTTCAACTTGGCGTTTTTTATGCAAGTGTGTAGACAAATCATGTCATAACCAAGAAATCTATGAAATAGCAAATTTTTACCAATGAAAATTGATTGAAAATTTGCTTCAATATAATTCAGTTGCTACTACACTGAATGCGTTTTCACACGTATTTTGAGTGAATGACTGAGTGAGTTAGTAGGATTTAACGTCGTTTTCAACAATTTTTCAGTCATATCATGATAGTGCCTACATGCGCCAGGACATGAGAGTGCCCACTGTTTCTATTATCCTGGACACTTCTTAACTTTGAGTATATGAAGGAGAATAACATATACAAGCTGAAATAGCTACTGTTTGGTGTTGGATTACTACGTTATTGGCTTGAGTACTTAGAATTATGTTTGATCGTCGCTATATAGCTGAAATATTGCTGAACGCGACATTTATGGTTGGCCATAGTGGACAAATATCGCTATTATGTATGCGTATATATTCGAATATATATGCATATTAAATCCAATATATGTCCATATATATTCACAGTCAATCACAGAGCAGTTTTATATATGCGTATTAAATGTTTTTGTATGCAGATCAAATCATTTTATATACCGGTACATATTAATTCAGATTTCATCCCTTTATATAAAGAAGTTTTCTACATACTAATTTCGATTTAATCTCCATACCAATTCACATTTATGTTGGACCATAATCATTTATGTCGTACATAAATCAACCAATAGAATCACAGGAATTATGTGCGACATAAATAGCTTCCCTTCCCACAAGTTGCATCCGACTTTTGACCTAACTTGTGTGAACAAGATTTTAAATGTCCGATAGCTTGATAGCCGTTTGCCGTTTTTAGAAAGGTGAGTTGTCTCACCTTTATTATCAGATCTAGAAAATTTCTGATTTTAGGGTTGTCCGAAATACACGTATGAAAATAGTTCCAAATTGTTTATTCTTTCTCAGACCAGAATAGTTATCCTTCAGTGGTTGACAGGCTTTGTAGGCCTATATATAGTCAATTAGCATGTATTTGACCCCTTTCCTGTATTAAATAATACTCTGTTGATTGTTTTCCTTTAAGATATCAGATTAATACGCACTAAAGTATGGAAGCCTGCTTTGGTCACTCTTCCAAAGATTGACCTCAGCTCACAGAAATACAGTTCAGGAGGCAACATGTACATGTGTAAAGAGCTGCCCTACCATAGCTCTAGGGGCTGTACATGTATCTATGCTGGGTCTAGTTTCTGATGAAGTGGTCAAGCTAAAACTAGGTCATCACATGGACTGGTGTTAGGAATATATGTACAATGTACATGTATGTTGTGAAATTAATGAATCAATTGAACTTAAACTTAGAAATAATACTACATGTATCTGACATGTCTGAGAACTGAAATATTCTGAGATGGATGTCTTGCCACTTGTTGTTTCATCAGCACTCATGTGTTCTAATACTTTCATTCAGTACCAGTACCGGGTATATGTATAATATCTGTACCACTACATATGGATCAGCTTGGTATTATGGCCAGCTTTTCGTGTGTTTTTTGAAGAGCTTTTTCAAACAAATAGATACTATTTTGAATTGAAACTCTAAGAAAGAAATCTGCTATTCAGGAAGCAGCTATTCTTTTGAGTTTTTCTGTCTCCACTATTGCAGCCTGAGTCAATCAATATAGTGACAGACTCACTGAAAATGATACTCGGGTATAACAATCGGTTAAAAACTATTTTTCCTGTGAGCCATAAATTACAAAATACTAATTTATAAATGGAAGTACAGTGCAATAAAATCCAGATTATGCAAAGAAAAGTTCACTTGCGATGGATGGTAACTATCTGTCCCAACCCTCAATCAACACCGTTTATCTTCTGAACCACCTTTCTATATATGCCCATGGGCCTAGTTATAGCTGGAAAGCATATAATATTTGTCAACCACGGCCAACCATAGACGTTAAACTTTAATTCTCTCTCTCTCTCTCTCCTTGAACATCGTGAAAACACATTTGCTTGAGAGAATTGCAATTTGCATTTCGTGTTGATCAATTCAGGGGACAGTACTCCAGCTGCCATATTCCATTTAGCCAGTTTGGAGGACCAAAGACTTCTAACGATGCTCATGTGTTTGAATATCTTCAACCAATATTTAGTGAAGAGTAACTTGGCGTCATGCTAACCCGAAACACCGACTGAAGGTGTCTTGATTACTTTTTGTTGTGTAATGCATGTACTTATGGGCCTGATTAGACTGAAGAACACTATACCTTGAACTCAAATCATCTGCCGGTGACTAATTCTGAAGTTAGACCGATATGCCACTGTATCAATATCATTAATGTTCTGTGTAGTGCTTGAAACATCTGAAAT
Source organism: Hanleya hanleyi (assembly GCA_036873755.1). NCBI lineage: Eukaryota > Metazoa > Mollusca > Polyplacophora > Lepidopleurida > Hanleyidae > Hanleya > Hanleya hanleyi. The sequence goes on along the minus strand of JAVTVY010029451.1, from coordinate 2,542 downwards.
AATCGTGTGTCTGAATTATATACATGCCTATCGGTAGGCCCATGTAAGAGGCATGTAGTATCGTGTCTTGTTGGTTAAATAGTTTCATCAAAAGCCGACAGCTGCCCTATACCGGTTGATTTCGATCAACGCTATAGAATATTATTGCAGAAACTTTTCTGTGGTAAATATCTTACCGGCACTCTGACGGAAAATACGATTGTAGTGTGCAAGATCTCTGGCGTTGCGTTTCGTAACTTTTGTCTAATTCCGCTTATTCCGGGGCTAGGGGCCATTTGAACATCATGTGTTGTTACATATCCAATGAGTTCAATGAACAGTCACAATCAAAGCGAGACTAAGATACATTCTCTGGAAAACTTATTGAAAATTCATTTGGATCACGAATAATGGATGAATGAGTGAGTGAGTAAGTGAGTAGTATTTAACGTCGTTAATGTTTCAGTCATATCATGCAGGTGCCTATATGCGCCGAATGTCCACAGTTTCTATTATCCTGGAGACTGATCAGCCCAGCCAATATAGCACCCGGTCATCCATCAAGAATCATGGTCAGTCAGTCATCCGGACTTTATGTAAAGAACATCATCATCATTGAAAATTATACACCGACTCTCTCTTGTTAGAAACCATCTTGAGTTTTTATTATTTTTATTTCATACGAAGGCCCCGGAACCTCCACGTGTCTTAGATGGCCGGAGAAGCGTTCTAGCGTATTTCCGAGCAATAAAACAAGAAATCCTCGCCCGTGTAAACTCTATTTTTGTTGCCTGTTTTTCAACATTTTTTAAATATTCACCGCTAAGCAAAATGATGTTCGGAAGTATAAATAATTTTAAATATATATCAATCCAAATATATTCAATCCAAAGGTTCATCAAGCTTCGATCATTTTTTCGATCATTCAAGCACAGAGATTTTTTTCTACTTGTTGGGGAGCTTTTTGTCTCCGTGTGATTCATGAATATTGAAAATTCTTCCGCCGTCAGCGAACGTTCAACTTCTGCGCTACCGAAACGTGGAAAACTTACCTCGGTCCACTGCATGCTCCTGTATGTCTATAGGGAGGAACCAATTCTCGTTGTTGACGAATTCATTCGCTATATCAACTAGGCCTAGTCCATTTTCTTTCTAATTTTGATGAATGCAAGGCTGAACAATCAAATAACAGTATTTTATCTTCGCTGATATCACGAATCAGGAGTCCTATGTTTTTAGCGGCATTAGTAGTATATAAAGTTGAAATTGGGTATGATTGACCTACTTATTTGTTCCCCCGGGTAAAATTTGTGGGGGAACTGTGGCGGGGTTTCCCAGTGGGGGTTTCCCAATGGCGATCACGTGATCAAGGCATGTCTAGACTTGTTCTGGGTTGTACAGTTCTGCCATACGGAGGATGGGTACTAATAAATTAATTAATTAATTAATTAATTAATTTTAATTAATTACTTGTAAAATGGCGGTGTTTTTAGACGGCGCAAGGGAGCAAACGAGGCGGTGGGGACATCACGGGGAGAAAAAACCCTCACATTACCCTCAAAAAACCCTCTAAGCCATATAATAGTAATAAACATAATCTATAGGTGTTGTACCATGTTAATAGGATCAGTCTAGCATCTGTATCACCCTAGGGTCGAGTGTTTATTGTCCCGTGTATCTCCGCAAGAAAACAACAAACAAAATGGCGGCTCCAGGATGGTGCGGGGACGCCCTTTCCATATCACGGCGTCGACCGTAGCGCCATCTGCACACATTGACGCAAGGGAGACAACTCGTGTGGCCCAAGGATATGGAAATAGCCGTGTTGGAGCTAGGGGAGTGACTACTGGTCCAGTGGGGTCGAGTGAGGTATCAATGTGAAGCCTATGTGAGGGGGCATGTAATGGGCTGGGTGTGGCGTTGAACTAGCGTCATTCTGCGCATGCGCGGTGGCCGAAGGGTATGAAAATAGCCGTTTTGGAGCTAGCGAAGCCAATAATGGCCCAATGGGGTCGAGTGAGGTATCAAAGTGAAGCTTATGTGAAGGGGCATCTGACTGGACTAGCGGCTTGGGCGTTGTCACCATTCTGCGCATGCGCGGTGGCCCAAGAGTATGGAAATAGCCGTGTTGGAACTAGGGGAGCCACAAATGGCCCAATGGGATCGAGTGAGGTATCAAAGTGAAGCATTCGTGAAGGGGCATCTGATGGGCTGGGTGTGGGGTTGAAGTATCGGCATTCTGCGCATGCGCGGTGGCCGAAGGGTATGGAAATAGCCGTGTTGGAGCTAGGGGAGTTACTACTGGTCCAGTGGGGTAGAGTGAGGTATCAATGTGAAGCCTATGTGAGGGGGCATCTGACTGGACTAGTGGGGTTGAAATAGCGGCATTCTGCGCATGCGCGGTGGCCCAAGGGTATGGAAATAGCCGTGTTGGAGCTAGGGGAGCCCCTGATGGTCCAATGGGATCGAGTGAGGTATTAAAGTGAAGCCTATGTGAGGGAGCCTCTGATGGGCTGGGTGTGGGGTTGAAGTATCGGCATTCTGCGCATGCGCGGTGGCCGAA
>JAVTVY010029450.1:0-12607 GCA_036873755.1 Hanleya hanleyi | reverse complement strand
ATACAGCTCCGTCCATTTACCAGTCATTGGACGAAATATGTTTGAAGTGATTCAAAAGTATCGTTGCATGGGCGTTCAGATTTATTCACGTTATGTTATTTCACTGAAGGTCAGTTATGGTACTGCAGTTTTCACTTATCGTATAACTATAATCTTTCTTGCATGCACGCAAACATTAAAAGGCGACGGACACCGTTAATTGGAAATGTTTAGCAGGGCCGAGTGGTAAACTTTCACATTGGCAACTTTAATTCATTGTTGGGTGTACCTGCAGGAGAATACCCTCTTTGTGGAATTCGGAAGGGCATTCATGCAGACCTTCCAATGACTTTTCGGGTGACAACCCATTCACACATGACCGGCGTGATTGGCCTGCTCTCTCCACACTAAGATTGTCCCCGTTGGCCAGGACGGTAACCAAAGCTCCCGTTTCGCCATTTTTGGGGACATATTTCTGGACATGTTCCATTATGTCGATGACACCTTTGGTGGATGCAGGATCAGCCTTAACCACCCCTATATTGACCTAATGAAAATAATGAACAATAAATAAGATTCGGCAAAGCTTATTAATTAAAATTTGCCTTCAGTGTATTGGAAGAAGTAGTATATACAAAGGGGGCCGCCACAGCAACGGCAAAATCCGAAGCACCGTTTCGCGTAGACCCAGAAATTGAAGCAAATGTCATCCACATGATTTATCCCTAGCTGGCCTGGGTGAGGGGCTTTACCCTCCCCCCCCCCCCCTCCTACCAAAGTTTCTGCGCAATCTCCGGAACAACAAAAACTAAAGAGCTGACACTCCATGACTTTATATTTTATCATATTGGGGTCATATTGACCCCATTTGCATAACCCCCGAGCAGCGGATCATGGGTAAATTCAAGATGATGGCCACCAGGAAATTGATGTTTTTGACATATTTCTTCAAAATTTCTGCTTTTCCGCGATAAAAAGTATACGAAATCTAGTTCATTGCACATCACATTGATATTTACTAATTTATCAAGCAGTTTTTCCCAAGGAATTGTATAAATAAAGAAATCGCAAAATGTGACAGGAAAATGTACAAAAAAATGCCGTTTCTGGAAATGACGTCAGTGTCACGTCATGAAAGCGGCCATCTGTTCTTTTTAACATTTCCTGGTACAGCTTGACCCAAGGGTATAATGTGGTAAGTTGCAGTCCCGAAGCTCAAGGGATAAGAAGTATAGGCGCAGAGGTATATAAATATTATGCACTACTGAGCAGACCTTCAAATTAATTCGGTATCATTGGAAAGTAACAGACTTACAACATTACTGGCTTGCATCATTTTCTGAGAATATTGGTGTCGGAGGTGCTTGGGCAAGCTGATCTGTCCTTGGACAACGCTAACATGTTCAGTAATGAGCCTGCTCACAATAAACACCATTCTTTTTCTGAGTTTGGCGTAGTCTTGTTCACTAGGCAAGTATTTGTAGGGGCAAAGATCTCTGGCGGAAGCCACTTGACATGCCTCCGAATTGAATGTACCCACTCTGTTTTGCACAGCGTAGCACATTCCCCACAACAGGAATCCGCTACCTCTTCCCAACCCTTCATGTTTTGTCTGGGGATTCATCTGCACGTTGTCCCACCCCACGCTGAATCCTTTGGGACCATCGATGTCGGCGATATCTCTTGTCTCCACATAGCTCTACATATCAATTTGAATAAAAATTATATCACAAACATATGAATGAGTAGTGTAGATAAAAAGCATTGGTCACTGCCTCCCTTCTTATAAAAATACATATCGCCTTGTTGCATTTAAACTTGATCAGCACGAGGAAGAACCTATCGTTTGGGATGGTTTTTGCAGGAGGGTAGTAATCCTCATGCTGAGGCGATCGAAGATGTCGGACAAGGGAAGTGACAACAGACGTGCATTAAAATGCGGTATCAGAAAAGCGGTATTACATACAAATCTGTAGAGATATGATGCAAATGTTCTCACAACTCGTATATTGGTAATTGGTGAGCTGTGTCGCTGTGGCAACTCGTACACTGAGGATTGGTGAGCTGTATCGTCGTCAAAGGAAAAGGACAACATTGAATATACAAGACTAGTCTGTAAGGCCCGATGTCGTCCCAGCATCAACTTCCCACAATGCCAACACCCTGACTTCTTTGGGGTCATGGCGGTGGTGGTGGGGGGGGAGTACTTTTTAGCTCTTAAAATCGCTTTTCGTCCGTGGTCCGTCGTCCGTCCGTCACTCCGTGCGTCAACAATTCTTGTTATCGCGATTTCTCAGGAACTACTTTATGGATCTTTCTCACATTTGGTACACAGGTTCACCCTGGGGTATAGTTTTGCAAGATACCTTTTCTGGTCCGATTCGAAAATGCAATATGGCCAGGAGGCAGCCGTCTTGGATTTCCCCATGAAACCTTGTTATCGAGATTCCTCATAAACTACTGCATGGATCTTTCTCAAGTTTGGTATTTTCGAGCATGCATGGTATCTTAAAAGAGATATCTCAAACTAGCCCAGTAAACATAACAGAATTACCATTTGTTCCTAATTATAAAATATTATGTTCCATAGGTCATGCCAATGAGTCAAAGAGATTTTTCTTCGCTTCCAGTACCCAATGATGACACGTACAAAAATAATAATATAAAAAAATACTACAAATCGAAGACAAAGGATCCTCCGTACATGTACATTCACTTTCAGACTAACTTTGCTCATTTCTCTTGTATTATAGCAACCCACATAACTACAGTTTCTAGAAATCTTGAAACTTGTGAAACTTAGATTATATGTTGTTCTTTTTCAGCGTCCCTTTTTCGATCTTTTTCGCCCAAATTCTTTAACCAAAATTACAAATCAAACTTTTGTTCTTGGTACCAATGGACAAAAAGATCCTCTTGTCATTAGCTTACAATTATCGGACAATAGTAGGCGCCAAGATCCTTCACGATCTCTCCTTTTCGAACAAGGGGGTAATGAATTTGTTAATAGCAATTGCTGGGGTTTGGCCTTTTTTCTACATATATCTTTTCAGTGTGCGTCCCCCCCCCCCCGCCACGTAAATATTGAGCGGTTCGTAATTTTATCATGTTTTTGCGTTTGTAAGAAAAAATGCTATAACACCTTTCATGTCTTTGGCCCGCCGTATGTTACATGCTAATAAGTCAAGTGTGTACAATTTGCCTTCTTTAACAAAATCGCCCTGCTTGACAGAACTGCCCGAAGTGCATCAACCGACTCCTTGTCCGCAATAGGCAGAAGTACAGAAGAAATCAGGTTTGATGTACATGTAATGTTTAAGTGATGAGTTTACTGTTGACTGCTTTTGTGTTGCAGGAAAGTATGTTATGTACATCCGACCGTCGCCAGCCGCTGAAACGGTGAGGCTATTTTCGCAACACCGGTGAGATGGTGTTAAAAATTTTGATTTCTTTCACATTTCTTCTGAGGTTATGGCCACTTTTAATGGATATTCATTCATTAATGGGAAATAACAGTCATTTCAATCGCTCGGTTACATATCAGGACAGCCTTGTACTTGAAGATATCGTACATACACACCAAGCGATGCTGTTCTGTAGCGAAGTTTTGTTTTCAAACTATTTTTATCGGAAATTACTAAACTTTATCGATACATTAAGTGTGTCCTCAGGCACTGTTCTTTAAGTGTTACTTAAAGGGTTATTTCAACACTTTACGAGTAAGTTTCAGCACTTTACTTTTAAGCGTGTATGTTACCCAAACTTCCATGGATTTAATTGACGTAAGCATTGATATTAATTAAAAATTCACAACGTGTGCGTCTATCCAGGCTACGGTGAACAGCACCAGCATGCTACTACCGTAGCCTGGGTGAATGCATATGGTGTGACTCCCGATAATATCAGTATTTACGCGAATTAAATTCATTGAAGTTTGGTTGACATACAAAGAGCATTGAATGAGGAATAATGACGCATGATAATCTGTACCGATTAGTGTCACTTATTAGCGATACGAGCAAGTTTAAAACAAAACTTCGCTCCAAGATAGTATCGCTGTCCGTCTTTGTATGATATCTGTAAGTACAATGCCCATAACTTCAGAAGACATGTGAAAGAAATCCAAATTGCTAACATCACCTCGCCTGTATTTCGAAAATAGCTCCACCGGCTGACCAGCGTTTTACCGGCTGGCGACGGTCGGATGAAGAGGGTGTGCATGGTAACTGTCGAACGAACACTGTTATTGATGTCCAATATTTGTGGACAACGGCTCAACATTGAATGACGTATCTTATGCCTGGTATTTATGACAAAGAATACCTACTCCCTGAACGAAATGATGCTAGCATAATTACATTACATGACATTGTATAATTCCGCTTCAAAACTGTTATTCCAATGTAGTTGAAGTTGTTATGTACAGCTTTTTCGATCGTCTTCAACTTTCTATCAGTGGCATGTTCATTCAACACTATGGATATGATGCAGCACATATTCACCGGCTGATATGAAATAGCCTTGCCAAGGATTGAAGAAACACCTCTGTGCCTTTGCTGCGTGATATTTTGTTGTTTTCGGAAAAAGTTTGCCCACCCAACGAAATCAACCCCCTCAAAGTGGCCAGCGTTTATTATCGTTCTTGATTTCAACGCACTATATCGTAATAATTGCAATTTACGATGGTACGTGAGGTAAATGTAGCAAGGGAGCAGTAAATGAGACCTTTACCTCAATAGACTCTTTCCAAAGCACGAGTTCATCGGCATGGTGCTGGCCCAAGATATCTACATGATTTCTGGCCGCTCCTAAGCCCTGCGAAACGGCGAAATCATGCAGGGTTTTGAACACTTTTTCCGTGGCTCCTTGCCGCCACAATTCCACACCCAAACAAGACTGAATAAGTGAAAACATGAATTACAATAATGGTAATATATCATGTTAAATAACCAGCTGAAGCATTTGCGTCCATACAGAAATAAAAATTAACAGTGACATATGACAGAAAGAAAAGGAATAGAAGGAACAAAAGAAACTGAGAAGATATAGTGTATGTGAAATATTACCACTGAAATACTTTATTGATATTGTGTCAATAAACGGAGAATGTACAATTTCGGGACGTTCGTTTTATGATATTTTTTGTAGGAATTTAAAATATGATATGTATCAAAAGTATTACGATTGCACGCTTTCAATGACAATGAATAACGGTCGGGTACGTTAAAATATGTTCTTTTCTAACATACTCATTACATCACACGGTTTTTTAAAGTGTGCCTAAATTCCATGCCTTACTCCTTAAAAAAAGAGATATCGTCGTATCTATCACTCAATCGTTTACAATTTTCCTCCCGGGTAACTATAGCAGGTCAATGGTGGTAAAACTACAATATTTGACATGTAATACATCACAGTAGCTTTGCATATAGCTCATATTCACTTTACCTGAATGAATTTATTTCTTCCGGGCTTAGCTGAATATAGCGCCATCGAAATTATCAACCCCATCCTCATGTTGCGTATTCGTTGACTCTCTTCCTCGGTCATTTGCCTAACACAGAAATTTGCTCACAAATTAACATTTCTTATTTAGGCCGACATATATAAGATAAGATAAGATAATGTTATTATTGTCTTGTATTTTCTTCCAAGTGTGTGTCGCGCGGCGCCTTGCAAAAGACAGAGGGTCGACGCGGAAGGTGCATGACTTCGCGTTTCAAAAGTGGACGTCGCCTTTTCCGTCAGGCATCAAATTTAAAGCAATACTTACTTTATTTTATATACGTTCCCATTACAAAGGTTAAAGAAATATAGCCAAGTATTTTACTGTCGTTGAGAGGGATAACGTATTATATTGATTACAATTTTTGAAACAATGTTTTCGCTTGGAGTTCGACGTGGGCGCCACAGTGTTGCCTGTGGGATGGCGTGACTGATGCCGTCAGAATTCAGGACAACGTCACGGCTAATGCCAAGCTCTACCAGGCATTCATTTCGTTCTGCTTCGCGCCTCTCCATTTAGCGCTGTAAGGGTATCACGGACTTTGCCGGAGTTGACCCAAGGTCATCTGTTGCCACAGTAAACGAACATGACTAACTGGGCGAATTAATATCAGCCGCGATTCACCGATATATATTTCCGCAACATATACTTCTGAGGTAATTTGTCAAACGCGACATCCCTTTTCGCGTCACACGTCTTCTTTCTTAACTGGATGCGCGACGCACACTTTCGCCTAAAATACAACCCCCTTTTTACCGTCGATTATACACTCTTAAAACGCAAATGTTATATTTAACATCTAGAGGGTGGGAGCAGGGAAAACATTTAGAAAGTGTTGTATTCATCACTTTTAAGTGTTAAATGGAAAATTTTAAGCTGTTACATGGATCCAACACTTAAAAGTGGTGAAACAACACTTTGTAAATGTTTTCCCTCCTCCAACTCTCTAGATGTTAAATATAACATTTGCGTTTTAAGAGTGTACAAGGAGTAAATGTAGGTGAAACCTACCATAAAATATAGGCGTGAGAGGCAATACCGTATTCCAAGGGTACCCGATTTAACAACTGGAAGGCGTCGTCGTGGAAGTAATGTGCGATCGTGGAATGGTCACAAAATCTGTCACTTGAAAACGATATTAATACCTGTATGTAAACGGCGTACCTGCTTAAAATACAACTAATTTGCTTATTCATGAGAAAATCCCAAGAAAACAAATAATAATACTATTAATATAAGACTTTTCCACACATTGGCTTCTCGCGTTGTTCCCCCAGGAGAGTAGGGACGAAAGTAACAGAAGCTGTTTATGAGCGTATTCCTACTTATTCGAAATGCTAGAGAAAATCCACACTTTGAAGATGGCCAACCTTTTGTTTTGGTTGGGTCCCATGCTGTTGTAGTAACTCCCAATTTTGCTCGCAGCTGGGAACACTGCATCCAGCATTTCCATTGAGATGGGCATTTCTTCTCTGCACTCCTGGAGAGCATTTCTCCATGAAAATGACCCGATGGTGTCTGGCTGAAGTTCCTTAGAAAAGTGGCTGTTGGAACTTACGAATTTCTTCATCTGAATGTAAAAAATCGGTTGATCGTATTGTACTGCAAATGGCATAATATGAAGTTAAAATCCCGCTACATGAAGATTTTGATTATACAGTCTCAGACATGTACTGTTGCGGCTGCAAAGAGGAATTAAATAAAGAAACAAAGTGTAATGACCAACACAATATATACTGTCTAAAAAACTTGAGGGAACGGTTCCACTCAAGTTCGAGTGAAATGTAGCTGTTCACTCAAACTTGAGTTACTTTTCAATCAGCTTGAGTTACTTCTCACTCAGCTTGACTTACTTTTCAATCATTTTCAGTTACAACCACTTCAGTTGAGTGAAAATCTCACTCAAGTATTGAGTGGGATCAATTTTCACTCTTACTTGACTGAAATTTCACTCGACTTTTTTATACAGTTCATACAAGCATGTTGGTTGTTGATTTACATTTGCAAACTGAAAATAGTAACAAATCAAAATTACTGATGTCATTTTCTTACTGTATTGACTATTCAACTATATCGCCTATCAGCGTTTTGCAGACTTGAAAAGTTGTAACGCAACGTCTACAGTGAATAATTGAAGAAGAAAATAGTATGCATAAGAAAGTTTTGAGCGCTAACAACTGAATTTGGTTGACAATAGCATAATTGACTGCAATCATCATAGTCATGAAATATATAGGTATCTTACATATAGTGTTTCCATCATATATATGTGTATGACAGTCTTCATGGCCTCTATTTTCTCCTAAAGAATATCTACACGCTTAAAACTAAAGTGTTGAAACTTACTCGTAAAGTGTTGAAATAACCCTTTAAGTGTGTCCACAGGGACTGCTCTTTAAGTGTTGTCCATGTGGACACACTTAAAGGGTTATTTCAACACTTAACGAGTAAGTTTCAACACTTTAGTTTTAAGCGTGTATCCTGCATAAAAAAGGCCATTGACGTAGCCCATAGTGGGAATTGTGTTCTTCTGAAAAATGTAATGTTAATGTCTTAATGAAGACCTAAATACTAATAAATTATGACTTGAAATTATAAATATTCTGTAAACAGTGTGTTATTTGTCATACTTCTCTCTTGATTTCTTGTCCCACCACACCAAGGACGGCCTCCCTGCACAGTTGTTTAGACATAAACAGTTTGATAGCGCGTTCATACTTTGATTCTGCTATAGAATTAATTATTCTATTTTTCAATGAATCTTGACCACCATTATTAATTCGCCTAATAATTCTAGGGCTTGGTCCACTGATATTAAGAGACGCTGAGGAGCGCCTCTTCCTTGCCCTCCTAACAGCCGACATGTTGTTTGCCAGTGGACGAATTCTTTTTCCGAACACGTGCGCGGTTTGCATTTTGGGTAATACTCGTGCGCGCTGCTTACACAGTCAGGTTTGCACATGCGCAAAGGAAAGTAAAGAAATATGGCGTGAAGAGAGCAAGGACGACGTTTTGATATGTGCCGAGATACAACAACAATACCGAGTCACTTGTGTTTTTTCTACCCTGTGTGCTTTCGTGAGCAGAGTGTGTGTGTTTATGGATAAGTTGATGGAATAAGGTACGTATTTATTCATGTATTTGGGTCGAATTTCATGACTTGAAAATCGATGTTTGCCGTGCGCGTTAGGGCGGTTTCTGGCACCCAATGGCGGGACCATCCCCTGGTCACGCCAACAAGGGCTAACTGCCAGGTAAGACCATCTGTTTATTTGCTCTCTTGTCAGCATTCTAAACCAAGGCACTCGCTATCTAATGGTTTATTAATTTCATATTCTAGAAGAATATTACATTACCGTCATGCAGAAAACACCTGGTATATTTATCAATTATGGTCTGCTCCCGAGGGAACTATTTCCCCATAGTGCCATCTGCAGGTTTAGGACAAAGCCATTTCGAGCTTTTTTAGATCCATCGGGCTTTTTTAGCTCGATCGAGCTTCAAAAATGTCACTTTTACTCGTACTGATGATGGGATGTCCAATTTCCGTGGCGAAGCTGGCGTTCATAGTTGTACCAGGCTGAGCCGAACATGAGAGAAGTTCAAAACCGAAACAATCTCCCTTGTTCACAATTGCGTTGTTGTTATATTTCATATCAAAATATTCTTATGATGCACACTCAACAACGTTTTCTCACCTCTTGTCTTCTCATCAACACTTTATATCTCCTCATCGAACGTCCAACTTGCGGCCATCATGGCGCCTCGTTTTCACTATGATCTGGGAAGATCACATGATCGGATATGCCGAAATATGGATTTTTAATTTTCGAGCGGGTATGGTGGACCTGAATGCACATACAAGCCAAAATTTCAAATATGGAATAAAAAAATGAACTACTAATCACATCTAAAGAATGATTACTTGGTGGTGAAACCGTTGAATAAAAGATATATTATTTTGTCATCAGAACCAATAGCAGTAGTTGTTCCTTTCCTGTCAAAACGCACACACCACGTTTACACGACATGAACAGGCACTTCAGGCATGCCACCAACTATTAACTGTTACGCTGCGGCGGGCCCGGCATTGTGGCCGCAGTGTAGACTGCGGCGGGCCCGGGAGCGTGGCCCTGAACTTGTCGGTCTTCGCGTACCATTGTCTAAAATCGCTATTTTCAAATTTACCATGCATGAAACCTAATACAAACCATACATATATTGTTAGCTAAGTCTGTCTTGATTTCCTGGATGTAAGCTTCATATTCTGTCTCGGAATAACGAAGTCGGGAGGAAGAAATAAAAATAAAAAATAATTAAAAATACCGCGATTTTCCATAAAACATTGTCAAGAAACCGCTCAGAAAATATAAAATACTTACAGAAAACCCTTACAAAATATATGATTCTTTGGTATAGTTGAAGTACAGAAGCTCATTTTATATTTCCATAGTGTGGATTACCATGAAATCATCGCAACGAAGTTTATTTTTACATTTCTGTCGACCTGAACGTCACGTAATTCTTGGCGATTACAGAAAAATGGCGTCTTCTCTAGATCGGCTTGACCCAGTTAAAAGTCTCTGGCCAATGATCGCTTCGATGTTAGGTCACACGACCACGCTTATCCAATCAAGGAACCGATATCTCGATCGTCTGGTAGCGTTACCAAGAGAAACGGGGAAAGACCTCTTGCCTATTTTCGATGTTATCGTCTGTTTGATTGGCCATCGGACGAATTCAAGGCTCTAATCAGAAACTATAAGGAATTCCCTTTCCAATGAGACGTCACACGCTACAAATGGCGGACGAAAAGTTGGAAAAGACCCGGGAGAAAGGCAGCTGAAAAACCAAGATTTTCCGCTGTAATTCCTCATAATTCGCCATTTCCGACCGCAATTATACCAAAAATACTGCAGTCTCTTCCAATAAATTTTATTTACGCTGACAATTTTATATATTTCGGCATAAAATGAAATCAAATAAACGTTGACCGAACCATTATGGACCAGCTGCTACGTGAGGCAAATCTTGGCACACATCTATGAATGATATTTTCGCTCATAAAACCCGGGTCTAATCGTGTAATACATCGTAAAAATGGGAACTTTTGCAGTGCACCATAAAGAAGAAGTCAGCAGCGTAACAGTTAAGTATGAAATCTGGGATTCCAGATGTACTGTCCCATGATTTGAACTGTACTAACCCACAGTATTTTATTTGCCCAAATAAAAGTTTGGTTTGTATGTACATGATGTCCATTCAGGTCCACCATACCCGCTCGAAAATTAAAAATCCATATTTCGGCATATCCGATCATGTGATCTTCCCAGATCATAGTGAAAACGAGGCGCCATGATGGCCGCAAGTTGGACGTTCGATGAGGAGAAATAAAGTGTTGATGAGAAGACAAGAGGTGAGAAAACGTTGTTGAGTGTGCATCATAAGAATATTTTGATATGAAATATAACAACAACGCAATTGTGAACAAGGGAGATTGTTTCGGTTTTGAACTTCTCTCATGTTCGGCTCAGCCTGGTACAACTATGAACGCCAGCTTCGCCACGGAAATTGGACATCCCATCATCAGTACGAGTAAAAGTGACATTTTTGAAGCTCGATCGAGCTAAAAAAGCCCAATGGATCTAAAAAAGCTCGAAATGGCTTTGTCCTAAACCTGATCTGGGGGAGATAGTCTCATTCAAACTGAGAATTAGTGACGGTTCTATTTTGGGCATGTACTCTCAACACTCAAAGAAGTCATTTTGCAGTTTGTTGTGTCAAATGACTAGTTTGTAGCTAGACAATGCTGAACTATGAATGGCACTAGAAACCAACCCAAGCCCACAAGTTTACTTAGTTCTATTGATTGGATTTTGAAACAGAACTGTCATGTGCTCTCAAAAAACAGTCTTGAATTTAACAAACCACAGAAAGTTGAAAATTTACACACACACACACGCACACAAATTTGGTTGTCATGATATTAATACTAAAAATGTGAACCTTGCAAGCCAATTTTGTTCACAAGACCTCACTTTTGAACATATTCAAAAAGATTTCTGAACGGCGAGATATAAAATGAGTTCTATTGGACATCTGTTTAAAATAATGTGCAAAATATCAATTTGGCTAAAAGCAATGATCATATTAATGGGGTGACATATGCAACTATACCTTTTTTCATAGAATCACAAGTGATCTGATTACTGAGTAGGCAATACAGTTCATGGCCAATATCATATACCAATATCTTCCCCAAACCTTGCTGAATGTGAATATATCACATCTGTGAACGAACAATGTAAATTGTATTCTTGGTAATATAATTACAAAAACAATGGTTCTTGGGCCTGCCAGCAGAAGTACATCAATATTAAACACACAATATTGAAAAGCAGTTAAGAAAATTCTGTATAGTATGTTCTGCAACGAAGACTATGTTAGATATGAAAAATGATTTGGGAAGTATTTAAACAAATTTTTTTTAACTTCTTCAGTGATTGTCTTAGTCTAGAAATTGTGTGTACTAGACATGTGGATCAAATCACAGATATGTGTCAATTGGCAATTAATTAAGCAGCTTGTTTTAGAACCTGGCACAATCACAACTAGCCACATATATTAGCCCTTGTTGCCGTGACCAGGGGATGCTCGCGCCATTGGGTGGGAGAAACCAAGCTATAGCGCGCGAGCAACAACAACATTCCATTCCGTATAATTCGACAGAAATAGATATTTAAAACGTACCTTATACCATCAACTTCAATACTGTACACACACAAACTCCTCACGAAGGCACAGAGGGTAGGAAAATATAAGTGACTCGCCACTCGGGGTTGTTGTTGTCGGGACAAACATAACGTCTTCCCTGCTCAACTCCGTGAGCACGTGTTGTTTTGCGGAAGCCCGAGACTCTCGCTGAGGATTACCCAAAATGCAAACCGCGCACGTGTTCGGAAAGAAATTCGTCCTCTGGCAAACAACATGTCGGCTGGTGAGAGGGCCATCAATTCTGTTGTGTCCGACTTGAATTGGAATTATTCACTCAAAACGGAACAAAGGAATATTTTGAAGTATATGTGTGCCAAAAAGCAACAGAATTGATGGACCTCCTAACAG
>JAVTVY010029449.1:0-12585 GCA_036873755.1 Hanleya hanleyi | reverse complement strand
GATACCTCATACGCCTCCATCGGACCATTAGGGCTCCCTAGCTCCAAAACGTCTATTTTCTTACCCTTTGGCCACCGCGCATGCGCAGAATGCCGATAGTTCAACCCCAAACCCAGCCCATCAGATGCCCCCTCACATAGGCTTCACTTTGATACCTCACTCGACCCCATTGGACCACTAGTGGCTCCCCTACATCCCAACACGGCTATTTTCATACACTTGGGCCACCGCGCATGCGCAGAATGCCGATAGTTCAACCCCACACCCAGCCCATCAGATGCCCCTTCACATAAGCTTCACTTTGATACCTCACTCGACCCCATTGGTCCATTAGGGGCTCCCCTAGCTCCAAAACGTCTATTTCCATACCCTTGGGCCACCGCGCATGCGCAGAATGCCGATAGTTCAACCCCACGCCCAGCCCATCAGATGCCCCTTCACATAAGCTTCACCTTGATACCTCACTCGACCCCATTGGACCATTAGGGACTCCCCTAGCTCCAACACGGCTATTTTCATACCCTTCGGCCACACGAGTTGTCTCCCTTGCGTCAATGTGTGCAGATGGCGCTACGGTCGACGCCGTGATGTGGGAAGGGCGTCCCCACACCATCCTGGAGCCGCCATCTTGTTTGTTGATTTCTTGCGGAGATACACGGGACAATAACACTCGACCCTAGGGTGGTACAGATGCTAGACTGATCCTATTCACATGGTACAACACCTATAGATTATGTTTATTACTAGGACGTCAGCGAAATACTAGTACCCATCCTCCGCATGGCAGAACTGTACAACCCAGAACAAGTCAGGACATGCCTTGATCTCTCACTCGATGCCGCCATTTTGACTACCACCAGTTTGGGAGTCAATGACGGCATGGGGGAAAACTCCAGACAAACAAGTCTATACATGTCCAAAGGTCACGCCTCATTCACACCAACCGATAACCTTCACTTTCATACCTCACTCGACCCCATTGGACCATTAGGGGCTCCCCTGGCTCCCAACACGTCTATTTTCATACCCTTCGGCCACCGCGCATGCGCAGAATGCCGATAGTTCAACCCCACACCCAGCCCATTAGATGCCCCTTCACCTAAGCTTCACTTTGATACCTCACTCGACCCCATCGGACCATTTTATCTAGGGACTACTTTTTCTCCGCGGAAGCTTTTCCCCCGAGACCGAATCACCGCCAAAACCGCGGCCAGACCGCATCACCGCGGATGAATACATCCTGAATACATCCCCTCCAACAATTGGAACTCTCCTGTATTGGAGGTAGCTTTTGGTCTTTCTGCCGGAACTATACTGCACTTGACCTCTGTGACCCTCCCGTGACCTCCCTAATATGCAAATTTCTGAGGTCAATGCGACTCAATTTACGCTTTACCTACTACTGAGGATGGACCATAACCTCTATCAGCAAGCGCGGTATTTGCGATAGAGTTTAGGCTTCGGAATCGACTGATCTCTCGAAACTGATTCCACTTCAGTTGGACTGGGGGATCGAGAATCATTGGTCATCCTTCCATGGCAGGATATTGAATAGATTTAGGCTTAGGATTTTATTGGAAATTGCAGATGGATCCAGGTTCGAAGCAACGAATGTCTAGAAATTTAATACCCTTGCTGGATTTTATACTGCAGCTATGTCTACGGTTTAAGATTGAGGTTTAGCAAAGACGAGAGATTACTTGTCCGATAAGACAGGATACAGGTGGAGAATTGTGCATTTGAAATGTTTATTCTGTCAGGAACGAGATGTTGGCTCAGCTGATTACGATTACCGATAAACCTTCTCAAATTGTCTTCAGGGGGATTATTGTAGGAGAAAATACTCTACACTGCATACCCTTTTTCTTCTAATTATTCTGACGCCAGAAAGCTAACTTCAAGCATCTACAGAAAGAAATTCTGCTAACGTTCTGCAAATTTCACTAGCTGTCCTTCCAGGGATCTTGGGGTATATAACAGTATCCGTTCAAAAGTATTTAGCCCCAGTTGATATAAAGATGTTTCTCTGCTTCTAAGTCTAAAACTGCTGTTCGAAAACTTAGAAGAAATAGGGTATTACTAAAAATGGAAATACCACTTAGAAGTGTATTCAGTCACAGAGATAACATGCACAACATACTGATTATATCTAAGTAACACCTGCACACGTGACAAAATAATAGTTTATACATATCCGTTACGGAAACTTAACAGACCAGCTGATATATTTGCCAAAAGTGATTTAGTTTAGGATTCTCGATAACAGGTCGTAGTTCTGTCCTCAAGTATGACGTTACTTTGAAGAAAGACAGTTCTATCCTCTCATATCTACAACAGATCGATCGTAAATCAAGCTAATCGGATTGACAAAATGTCAACTACGTTACCAAACGGTAAGTGTTGATAGTCCGACACGCAGGCAATATGACATTTGATAATGTTGATATAACCACACTTCACAGGGGGCTTCATTGCCCAAAATGCCGAAATCGGTAATAATGTGAAGGGGAATCGATTAAACTAGCTGTAGTCCGAAATATATTCTATCGTGAGATGAATCGGTTATGATGTGCCATATACTTGGCGGTAAGGGAATCATGATTTCATTCATCATTGGAAACCGTTGAGTGTTTCTGTCTTGTAACTAATTAGCTTCTGTTTATTTATTTTTATTTTATGCCCGCGAAATCATAATTATGTATGCGCCATCCATATTGTTTCTGCTTTCTTATTATCAGTGAAGGATTGATGAGTCAGGTAAAAACTTGGTTGATGAAGTCACGCAGTGAACTAGAAGATGGCGGACGACATTGTTTTCTTCAATACATTAGGGTTCTGTTTCGTTCGCATGACATTAGCATTGAGATGACGTCATCGTTAGCATTAGCATTGTGATGACGTCATCGCCGGAAGTGGATCATTACCACTAGCATTGTGATGACTTCATCGCCGGACGTGGAAACGTCACTTCGGCGATAACGTCACTTCCGGTCTATTTACATCCTGCGATCACGTCATTTCCGATTTATCTACTTTCGATGACGTCACTTCCAGTTTATCCACTTCCGACGATGACGTCACTTCCGGTGAAGACGTTACTTCCGGTTTATCCACTTCCGACGATGACGTCACTTCCCACTTCCGGCGATGACGTTACTTCCGGATTATCTACTTCAGGGTTGAGGAAGAAATTATGGAAACAAAGAAAAATTTTAGTTTTTGGAACATGACCAAAAATTACTGTGGCCCGTGGAAACAAGGATGAGACAGAAATTATTGTATTCTTTGGAAGCAAAGATGCGGGATGCTATCAGAGATGAGAGGGAAAAATTGTTGTAGTCTATGGAAGTAGAGATGTCATCGAAGATTAGAGCGAACTTATTGTTGTCTATGGAAGCAAGGATGGTATCAGAAATGAGAGGGAAAATTATAGTAGTCTATCCGAGATCAAAATTATTGTAGTTTATGAAAGCACGGGTGGTACCAGAGATGAGTGGGAGAAATTACAGTATAGTCTATGAAAGCAGGGATGCTATCAGAGATGAGATGGATAAATTGCTGTAGTCTATGGAAGCAGAGTTGCTATAAGAGATGAGAGAGAGATACTCTCTGTCTATCAGAGATGAGAGGAAGAAATTACAGTAGTCTATGGAAGCAGGGATGCTATCAGAGATGAGAGAGAGATACTCTCTATCAGAGATGAGAGGGAGAAATTATTATTGTCTATGGAAGCAGAGATGTACATTGCTCTGCTCCTGAAGAGTAATTGATTGCTTGGTTTTTCCAAGAACATGCATAGCTAGACCATCCTAATTATCTACAATAAAAGCTTTAACAACCGCAGCTTTGATTTGTAGTCTAATGATGCCTGCCTAATTCCAAAAAGTAAAAGCTTTGTCACTTCAATCACTTGAATCAAAGATAAAGTCAGTGGGGTCCATTTTCAAACAGGTATTTTTTGACGATTTTTCGGTAAGAATTATTAAAAAATTTATTTAAGTGTTTTCTTCGCAAAAACTGCATTATAAATTAATAAATAATAATCTAATATGAAATGAAATAGGTATTACCCACTTTTCCATGCAGAAAAGCAAATTATTTTAACTAATCTGACGAAAATATCACTTTTCTGGTACCCCACATGACCGTCATTTTAAATTACACATGATCCTCATGCAAATAAGCTCAAAATGACTCTTATGTTAATCTACAAAGTCACGGAGCTTCATCTCTTAATTTTTGACGTTCCGGAGATAGGAGCAAAAAAAAACAGCAGGTGGGGGTGTGGAAAGTCCCCCCTATACCCCACCCCATCCCACAAGGCCGAGCTGTCTTATGTTGGCGTAATAGGCTATTGTTGCTGGTGTTGTTGTTAGTTGCTAGTGAAACTCGTTTATATGTTAATTCTTTAATAACTGTAGACCATTGCCATTTTCAGAATAAGTTGTTGAGAGAACGTCCAGAAACGAAAATACTCAATGGTATACCTTTGGCAGAAGACCATCGCCCTGAATAATAATGTACCAGGAGTTCCTTGGGTTACTATATTAAGGTTGTATATCCACGAAATAGAACGGCTATATATATATCAGATCTGTCAGACAAGTGGGAAATACCGAAAACGCGAATAAAAAAGAGATATTTCTTTTTGATTGAATAGAAAACTTCGATTGAAAGTAATGAATTGCTTTTGTTGCTGATCGAAGAAATGAATCTTGGTAATAAAACAAGAGCAAATGCTTCTTATTTTGATAGATGGATTTATGGACGAATTATTCCTCTGTTTCGCTTCTGGATGTCGTTTGATAAAAATGATGGATGAACGATCGTTCTTTATTACTTCGTTGTCGTGGTGACGATCAGCTATATTTCTTAATAATTAATTCACCCTTTCTATGGAATGGAATAGTCTACAGTTTGTCCTGTCGATTTTCATCCATATTCTTTTCACATCAGATACTAAAAATGAGAGCAGAGATCAGATTCGACATGACGTCATGAGACGTCAGTAGTTCAGCACCAGTTACGTCAATCACAATACAATATAGCACTTGATTGATTTGAACAACCTTTCCACAGCGCATGATCCGTTTCACAGGCTCACACCATTAATATGACCCTGCCCCCAATAGCAAAAGACCTTTCCGACGTGGCTACGACGTGGTGTAGGCTCAGTTTGAATCTGATCAGAGACCATCAAATAAACGGACTGGTGATCGGCTTAAATGTCTTTGAAGGCATGTTCCTTGCGCCTAGATAAGCATTGATGAGAAACAGACACTTGTTGATTAACTGACGTCCGCTAAAACAACACCTGCAGAGGTAACAATTTCCGCCAGGCGTACTGCTTAGCGCTACCATTTCGCCTAAACAAAGTCGCATTTTAACTTCATCTAGCACTTTTCAAACTACCGGGTACTTATGATTTACAGAGTAATTTCCATTAGTCATAAAAAATGCTGCAAAGCGCTACAATCGATTGCATATTTTTCAATAAATGAAAAAAGCCACATATTTTTCGACAGCCATAAAACCGGAAATGCAATCATTTCTTATCCATAATACTAACACATTGTGAAGAAATATACAACTGTCGAAAGAATATAACTCAAGAACATAAAAAAAACTTTTTTTGTCAAGATACCTTGTTTCTCGTAAAAACAAACTGATTGCGAAAATTGCTAGCGTCCTATTTTCCCGTCAGCGATCCCGTTGACGATTCGCGCCGACAGTCAACAAACTTTGAAAGAACATTTCTCGCGATGAATTGAACATATGAGAATAAAGTTGACAGAAATAAGTATATGAATATGTTACTTTCCCTGTGTTAAATGGAACGTAAACTCTGGTGAACCGTGCATGGCCAGTTAAAGCTTTTTCCTCATAGAATCCAAATCGTGTATCAGATATTTTTTTACAATTTTTTCAAAGCAGTACTAAACGTTTTAACTTCGTTACACTGGAACATCATAGAGGCCTCCATGTTTGAAGAATCGTGACGTCAGCGGACACTAGTTCTTCTGCCTCTGGAGGTAAAAACGCGTCAATTGGCAGAGGTGCAGTATTCGAGATCGTAGCTTGCAAACAATGAACGAAGATGATAGTGCGACGTGTCGGGATTACCTGGTACATTGTGACAGCCAAATGCAGAGCAGCCCGGCATCGTAGAATATCTGCTAGAATCAGGCCGTATTCTACATCAAAGCTAATCTATAACATTGCCTCTGTTAGTCGGGGAACGGAGGAGTGTATGAAAACGACCATATGCGGCCATGTTATCTCGACGCAGAGAATGTCCGATGACGTAGGAGATTATCGGCACAACTGAATTTCACGCTTTCCCATTGGATAAAAATCCTGCCCAAAATAAACATGGCGGCGCCCCCAAGAAATTCCAAATCACGGTATTTTCTATGTTTGCGTCTGTCTCATTCATTGGAAAAAAATGAGAAAAAATATTTGTCACGATTTTTTTAATCTATCGGGACTCTTCTATAATTCCCGAGGTGTTTTACCGCAGAGTTCCCCTTGGAGTATATATAAACTGTAATGTGGCCTCGAAATAATGCAGGTATTGCGAATAGTATATTCAGTCGAATTCATGAAAAAAACAAAATGGCGTCAATCGGGAGAAATTTTCGATTCTCCCGCTTCGAGGTCACGTTTCTCTGTAGTATATTGATTGGTAGCTATACTATATTCGATAGCGGATTTCGGTAAATATAAGAAATCTCCAATGACAATGATCCGTTCGATTGTCGTGAAAAGTATTTGTGAGAATATCCAGGGAAGCATATGAGCAAACGTTCTTCCGACGGTGCGAAAGTAAAATACTGTTGAGCTCGAAGTATAGCGGATGACCACGATATGGGCCCTGGTCCATAGCTGATCGGTATTGTGCTTTCTGTTCTGAAAAAAAACTTTATTTAGAAAAAAAACATTGCCAAGGGACCAACGCTGGAATGTTGGACTAATGAGGCGGAATATAAAAGCCCCACAAAAATATCATCTTATTTTTAAAGGCCTAATATGGCATTGATATTCAGATCATCTGGGTTGCCGACCACATATAAAACATATTTTCTTAGTTTTATACACAGCTGAATTTGAGTGCTGGTTACATTATATTAGATTAAATTGTGGTCATGAATCCTAAACGTGAGAAAGAGACCACAACCTCATCGCGATCGTCGAGCTTTACGATTTGCTCGGAATCATCGCCGAAAAGGATCGACTTGAATAACATGGATTCGGCCAATAAAAAAAGAAGTGGAAGAATGATCACATTGGGTGAACAGACGCATTATATCATCTTTCCAGTTTTTATCATTATAAAGAAATCATTTATATCCAAGAAACCCTAGAGCAGGTAGACGATAAAATATAAGAAATGCGTCTTATATTGAGATGGATGTCCAATGAGAATATAATGTGGCATGACATGGTGTTGATGAACGAGTTTCTCCTCTGTCAGGTACTCTGTAGGTGACTTCATATAAATGCTGGATGAAGCACGGTTCTCTTATGATGTAGTGCCATGCTTGCGTTTAGTGTGTGTTTTCTCTGTTTCCTTTCACCTTCCCCGATTACAATTGTTCCATCGTGGTCCCTAGATTTCTCCGACAAGATACAGGATGCACGATGGTAAATTGTTCATCTGCTAGATATGCATACCTCATCCACAAGTTCCACGCCAATGTCTTTAAAATTACAAGCGTCTGGTCCGTCATTCATAATTCAGCCGTCGTCCATTAGAGAATATCCGCGTCCATAATCCAAAGACCTATTCCATATAACAGTATAAGCACCAAATTCAAAAAGACAATCATAGTATACATAAACATAGGCTTGTTTCCTGCAAGAGAGAAGCGGTCAACAGTTTTCGATATACCTGGGACTAGTATACGCTATCCCTGGAAATATCTAAGTAGTATACAACATGCATTTAAAGTCAGTTTCCCCCCGGATGTAAAAATGACGTCACAATTGAGGGTGTGGCGCCATCTCTACACTATGGATGCAAGGGAGACAACTCGGACATTGGGGGGGTATTGGGGGGTGTGCGCAAGAGTGTTGTGCGCAGGTATGACGTCACTTCTGGTCTGGGTGAATGGGGCGTGACCTTGGGGGCATGTATTTCTCCGCGGTGATGCGGTCTGCCTCTGCGGACCGAAAGTAGTCCCAAACTCGTGGGTTTTCGTGGAAGTGTTCGGCAATCTGTAGGCACCGCTAGTGGGCCGATGGGGTCGAGTGAGGTATCAAAGTGAAGCTTAGGGGAGGGGGCATTTGATGGGCTGGGTGTGGGGTTGAAATATCGTCATTCTGCGCATGCGCGGTGGCCGAAGGGTATGAAAATAGCCTTTTTGGAACTAGGGGAGCCCCTAGTTGACCGATGGGGTCGAGTGAGGCATCAAAGTGAAGCATATGTGAAGGGGCATCTGAGGGGCTGGGCGCGGGGTTGAACTATCGGCATTCTGCGCATGCGCGGAGGCCCAAGGGTATGGAAATAGACGTTTTGGAGCTAGGGAAGCCCCTAATGGGCCAATGGGGTCGAGTGAGGTATCGATGTGAAGCATTTGTGAAGGGGCATCTGATGGACTGAGCGTGGGGTTGAAATATCGTCATTCTGCGCATGCGCGGTGGCCGAAGGGTATGAAAATATCCTTTTTGTAACTAGGGGAGCCCCTAGTTGACCGATGGGGTCGAGTGAGGTATCAAAGTGAAGCATATGTGAAGGGGCATCTGATGGGCTGGGCGCGGGGTTGAACTATTGGCATTCTGCGCATGCGAGGAGGCCCAAGGGTATGGAAATAGACGTTTTGGAGCTAGGGAAGCCCCTAATGGACCAATGGGGTCGAGTGAGGTATCGATGTGAAGCATTTCTGTAGAAGGGGCATCTGATGGATCGAGTGGTTGGTAATATCGTCATTCTTGCGATGCGGTGGCCGAAGGGTATGAAAAATATCCTTTTGTAACTAGGGAGCCCAGTTGACCGATGGGGTCGAGCGGAGGTATCAAAGTGAAGCATATGTGAAGGGCATCTGATGGGCTGGGCGCGGGGCCGAACTATTTACTCTTGCATGCGCGGAGGCCCAAAGGGTATGGAAATAGACGTTTTGGAGCTAGGGAAGCCCCTAATGGACCAATGGGGTGGAGTGAGGTATCAAAGTGAAGCATTCGTGAAGGGGCATTTGATGGGCTGGGTGTGGGGTTGAAATATCGGCATTCTGCGCATGCGCGGTGGCCCAAGGGTATGGAAATAGCGGTTTTGGAACTAGGGGAGCCCCTAATGGGCCAATGGAGTCGAGTGAGGTATCAAAGTGAAGCATATGTGAAGGGGCATCTAATGGGCTGGGTGAGGGGTTGACATATCGGCCTTCTGCGCATGCGCGGTGGCCGAAGGGTATGAAAATAGCCTTTTTGGAACTAGGGGAGCCCCTAGTGGACCGATGGGGTCGAGTGAGGTATCAAAGTGAAGCATATGTGAAGGGGCATCTAATGGGCTGGGTGAGGGGTTGACATATCGGCCATCTGCGCATGCGCGGTGGCCCAAGGGTATGGAAATAGACGTTTTGGAGCTAGGGAAGCCCCTAATGGACCAATGGGGTCGAGTGAGGTATCGATGTGAAGCATTTGTGAAGGGGCATCTGATGGACTGGGCGTGGGGTTGAAATATCGTCATTCTGCGCATGCGCGGTGGCCGAAGGGTATGAAAATAGCCTTTTTGGAACTAGGGGAGCCCCTAGTTGACCGATGGGGTCGAGTGAGGTATAAAAGTGAAGCATATGTGAAGGGGCATCTGATGGGCTGGGCGCGGGGTTGAACTATCGGCATTCTGCGCATGCGCGGAGGCCCAAGGGTATGGAAATAGACGTTTTGGAGCTGGGGAAGCCCCTAATGGACCAATGGGGTGGAGTGAGGTATCAAAGTGAAGCATTCGTGAAGGGGCATTTGATGGGCTGGGTGTGGGGTTGAAATATCGGCATTCTGCGCATGCGCGGTGGCCCAAGGGTATGGAAATAGCGGTTTTGGAACTAGGGGAGCCCTAATGGGCCAATGGAGTCGAGTGAGGTATCAAAGTGAAGCATATGTGAAGGGGCATCTGATGGGCTGGGCGCGGGGTTGAACTATCGGCCTTCTGCGCATGCGCGGAGGCCCAAGGGTATGAAAATAGCCTTTTTGGAACTAGGGGAGCCCCTAGTGGACCGATGGGGTCGAGTGAGGTATCAAAGTGAAGCATATGTGAAGGGGCATCTAATGGGCTGGGTGAGGGGTTGAAATATCGTCATTCTGCGCATGCGCGGTGGCCGAAGGGTATGAAAATAGCCTTTTTGGAACTAGGGGAGCCCCTAGTGGACCGATGGGGTCGAGTGAGGTACCAAAGTGAAGCATTCATGAAGGGGCATCTAATGGACTGGGTGTGGGGTTGACATATCGGCCTTCTGCGCATGCGCGGTGGGCGAAGGGTATGAAAATAGCCTTTTTGGAACTAAGGGAGCCCCTAGTGGACCGATGGGGTCGAGTGAGGTATCAAAGTGAAGCATTCATGAATGGGCATCTAATGGACTGGGTGTGGGGTTGATATATCGGCCTTCTGCGCATGCGCGGTGGCCCAAGGGTATGGAAATAGACGTTTTGGGAGCTAGGGGAGCCACTAATGGGCCGATGGAGTTCTATGAGTTATCCATGTGAAGCCTATGTGAAGGGGCATCCAGTCATGGGTGGGTGCATGTAAAATTTTTCCTGGAAAAAAAAAACGGAAAACGGACTTCATCGAAAAACCTGGGAAAATGCCTATATGGGGTATGAGGGGTATATAGGTCGCCGGGCTTAACGGGGCTTGTCTATCAATAGAATTATCTCCCCCTAGTTCCAGGGTGGGTGTATGTAAAAAATTTCCTGGAAAAATACGGAATACGGACTTTATCCTAAATTACGGGAAAATGCCTATATGGGGTATGGGAGGTATAGGACCATCCTGGCAAACGTACTTCTATACATTTGCGGTAGGGTTGTGGGGTCTCGTTTTACTCGTCTCGTCATTTAGAACATGATAGGAAGTGTCCCGTGCGAATCGGTGAAATTTTTGAAAAAAGTCACCGAGCCCCATATAGTTCCATACTGGGGTATAGCATCAATGTTTGTCCCCCTGGTAAACGTACTTCTATACATTTGCGGTAGGGTTGTGGGGTCTCGTTTTACTCGTCTCGTCATTTAGAACACGATAGGAAGTGTTGCGGAGCGAATCGGTGAAATTTTTGAAAAAAGTCACCGAGGCCTGGGTAGGCCCATAGGCCTATACTGCATGGCTATTGGTGTATAGGCCCATACGGGGTGGACATGTTGGAGTCTAGGTGAGTCCCTAATGGTCCAATGGGGTCGGTTGAGGTCTTATTTTGAAGCCCTCGTGGAGGAGCACTTGCCTACACTAATGGTTCGTCCGTGTTCAATAGTCTGCGCATGCGCAGCCTGGCCCGTAGTATAGAAAACAGGCATTTTGGGTGCTATGTAGGGGTGTGTTTGGGATAGAGATGGGCTATTCACGGTTCGAATGGGTCGTGGAAGGTGTCAAAGTGAAGCTTGTGTGGGGGTAGAGTCAGAATGGTGTGTTTTTGAATGAAAGTCGCGTCAATCTGCGCATGCGCAGTTGGTTGTAGTAGCGAAAGTGGTCATTTTCGGGCAGTACATGAAGGTATTTGGGGTCGAGATGGGCTATTCACGGTTCGAATGCGTCCTGCAAGGTGTCATCTTGTAGTTCTCGGGGTGGTCCCGATTTATGGGTAACCTGACATTCAGACGTTTATCAGTGACGTCATCAGTACGAGAAAAGGAAAGGGGGCATTTGGGTGCTATGCAGGGGCATGTTTGGGCAGAGATGGCTATTCACGGTTCGAATGGGTCGTGTGAGGTGTCAAAAAGGTTTGTGTGGGTAGAGTCGAATGGTGCGTTTTGAATGCAAGTCGCGTTAATCTGCGCATGCGCAGTTGGTTGTAGTAAGTAAAGTGGCTATTTTCGGGGAGCACATGAAGGTATTTGGGGTCGAGATGGGCTATTCACGGTTCGAATGCGTCCTCGAAGGTGTCATCTTGTAGTTCTCGGGTGTACATTCCGATTTGAGGGATGTTCGCGTCATCTGTGACGTCATCGGTACGAGTAGTAGCGAAAGTGGACATTTTTGGGCAGTACATGAAGGTATTTGGGGTCGAGATGGGCTATTCACGGTTCGAATGCGTCCTGGAAGGTGTCATCTTGTAGTTCTCGGGGTGTACATTCCGATTTGAGGGTGTCCGCGTCATCTGTGACGTCATTGATGACGTCATCGGTACGAGTAGTAGCGAAAGTGGACATTTTGTGGGTGCGTGAGGGTGAGTTTGGTGTAGAGATGCACCATCCTTAGTCCGAATGCGTCGTGTGAGGTGTCATTTTGTAGCTCGGGGTGTACATTCCGAATTGAGGCATGTCCGAAGCATCTGTGACGTCATCGATGACGTCATCAGTAGGAGTATTAGCGAAAGTGAGCCTTTTGGGGCAGTGCAGGAAGGTATTTGGTGTAGAGATGGACCATGCGCGTTGCGAATGCGTCGT